>JARQOD010005872.1:0-45788 GCA_033576555.1 Oophaga sylvatica
TCAAAAGGTTTTAAAAAAAGGGACCCCGGGGGGTTTTTTTTTAAAATTTTTTTTAAAAAATTTTTTTCCCGGCCCCTTTTAAACCCCGCCAACCCCCCCTTTAAAAAACCAAAATTTTTTTTTTCCCCCCCTTTTGGCCCGGGCCCCCCCCCCCCCAATTTTTTTTAAGCCAAAAAAATTTTTTCCCAAATTTCCCCCCTTTTTTTTCCTTTAAAAGGGGGGTTTTTCCCCCCCCCCCCAACCCCGGGGGGGGGCCCCCCCCCCCCCCCCCTTTTTTTTAAAGGGCCCTTTTTTTTTTTTGGGGAAAAAAAAAGGTTTGGGGGGGAAAACCCTTTTTCCAAAAAAAACCCCCCAACCCGGGGGCCCCAAAAAATTTTGGGGGGGCCCCCTTCCCCCCCCCCCTTTTCCCCCCAAAAACCCCAAAAAAGAAAAAATTTACCCCCAACCCCGGCCCCCAAGGGCCCCCCCTTTTTCCCCCCCCCCAAAAAAATTAACCCCTTTAAAAACCCCCAAACCCCCCCCCTTCCCCCCCGGACCTAACCTCCCCCCCCCCCTTTTTCCCCCCCCCCCCCCCTTTTTCCCCCCCCCCCAAAACCCCCCCCCTTTTCCCCCCGGGCCCCCCCCTTTTTTTCCCCAAAAAACCCCCCAAAAAAAAAAAAAAACCCCCCCCCCCTTTTTTTTGGGGGGAAAAAACCCCCAAACCCTTTTAAAAAAAACCCCCCCCCGAAAATTTTCCCCCCGGGGAAAAACCTTTTTTTTAAAAAAAACCCCCTTTTTGGGGAAAAAAACCCCCCCCCAAATTTTAACCCGGAAAAAATTTTTTAAATTTTTAAAAAAAAAAAAAAAAAAAGGAAAAAAAAAAAAAGGGGGGTTTTTTTTAAATTTAGGGGGGGGTGGGGGTTTTTTTGGCCCCCCCCAAACCCCCCTTTTTTTTTTCCCTTTTTTTTTTTTTAAAAAAATTTTTTTAAAAAAAAAAATTTATTTTAATTTTAAAAAAAAAATTTTTTTCCCCCAAAAACCCCGGGTTTTTAAAAAAAAAAGGGGGGGGGGAAAAAAAATTTGGGGGTTTTTCCCCCCTTTTTTTTGGGGGGTTTTTTTCCCCCCCCCTTTTT
This sequence comes from Oophaga sylvatica, assembly GCA_033576555.1. Classification (NCBI taxonomy): domain Eukaryota; kingdom Metazoa; phylum Chordata; class Amphibia; order Anura; family Dendrobatidae; genus Oophaga; species Oophaga sylvatica. Next base: position 1,113 of record JARQOD010005872.1, read on the forward strand.
CCCCCCAAAAAATTTTTTTCCCCCCAAAAACCCCCCCCCCCCCCAAACCCCCCGGGGGCCCCCCCAAAAAAAAATTTTCCCAAAATTCCCAAAAAAACCCCCCCCAAAAACCCCCCCAAAATTTTTTTAAAAAAAAAAAAACCCTAATTTTCCCCCCTTTTGGGTTTTTGGGGGGTTTTTTTTGAAAGATTTTAAAGGGGAAAACCCCCGGGGGGGCCCCCCCCCTTTAAAAAAAACCCCCGGGGTTTTAATTCCCCCCCTTTTTTTTTTTAAAAAAAAGAAAACCCCCCCCCAAAACCCCCCCCCTTTTTTTCCCCAAAGGGGGGGCCCAATTTTAAAAACCAAAAGGGGGGAAAAAAAATTTTTTTAAAGGGGGGGAAAAAACCCGAAAAAACCCCCGGGGGGAAAAAAAACCCCCGGGGGGGGGGGCCCCCCCCCCCTTTTGGGGGGGGAAAAATTTTTCCCGGGTTTAAAAATTGGGGTTTTTAAAAGGGGGGGAAAAAAACCCCCCCCCCCCTTTTTTAAGGGGTTTTTTTCCCCCGGGGGGGGCCCAAAAAGGGGGGGGAAAAAATTTTTGGGGGGGTTTTTGGGGGGGTTTTGGGAAAAAAGGAGGAAAAAAAAAAAAAAGGGGGGGGGGGGAAAACCCCCCTTAAAACCTTTTTTTTGGGGGGGGGGCCCCAAAAAAAAATTTAATGAAAAACACCCTTTTTTTCCCAAAAATTTTTTGGGGGGAAAACCCCCCCCCCAAATTTTTTTTAAAAAAAAAAAATTCCCCCGGGGGGGGAAAAATTTTCCCCCCCCTTCCTTTTTCCCAGGAAAATTTCCCAATTTTTTTTTCCCGAAAAAAAACACTGTTTGCAAACGCTACTCCCTCTTCTTCACATTCCAGAATGCTGCTTGGCTGGGCCCCTGTTTGAAAGCCAACAGTTTTCGGGAGTACAGAAGCAGAGACTCAGCTGGCCCCTGTACAGAACTCTCTGACTGCCTGGGCAATTTGGCAGGCGGTGAAGAGCCAAAAGGTTGCTAAACCCAGTGTTTGTGGTCCTGAGGGGAGGGGGAAAGGGAATTGAAGTCGATGCTTTGGCTGCCACCCAAAACCAACAACGCTTCAATTTGTTCTTCCCGCAGCAGGGGGGTACGCCGACCTCCTACAAAAGTGCGCATAAAGGACGCTCCCGGGGAAAACTGGTGGAGCTGTGTCACTGGGGGCGGCAGCAGCCACAGAATCCCCACGTCCTCTCCCTGCTGAAACTCCACGGCCAGACCAGGGTGTTTTTCTCCCTGCCTTCTTCATCTTGGTAGTTTGATAAAGAAAGTCAGAAAAGTTATAAGGCCTAAGTGTGGTTTTTCCCAAAGAGACGGCAGTGAACACTGCCACAACGTTCACTAGGTGTGAAAGGCCCCTTTGTGTACTTCTATAGTGTTTGCAAACCAATGTTTTGGGATACGGATGGAAGCGCGTCACACTAATAGATTTGAGTTATTTGAATAGAATGGAGCAGCAACAATTAGAGAAAAATTCAAGGATGAGGCAGTGACACACGCTCAGCAGACTACAACCAGCAGTGTTAAAGAACTAATGGAGCGTGATCTGCACCCCAAAAATGAAAACCTGAGACTACAGTGAACACTGCACACAACTGTTCATTTACCCAACGCGTCACAGCAGGAAGGCAGTCTGTGCGTCCAAACAAAGGCGCAAGCTCATGCACGTACCCTGTTTATAAAGCTATATAAAAATTTTTTGTAGTAGTGACGCACACTTTATTGAGGTACAGTATTACATCGCCCTTCACCATCTTGGCTATGCAGTCTCATCTATATATACCTTATCTATCCGTTGTCATGCTTGCAAGTTACAGTCAGGCATAAATAGCAATTTTCATATGCACTATGCACTTTTAAAGGTTATGTTTGTTAATAAAAATGATTATTGGCACATATTATGAGTATTTCATGATGGAAATTGTATAATTTTTATAAACTGTTTTTATTAGTGAAAATTTTTTTGAATCTCACAGATAACTTTTTAATGCTGATGATGTTTTGAAGTCAGACATGCATTGTCTATACAATAAAAAAAGGTTGTACATACTCTTACTTATCCATCATTAAAAGTATTCTGATATGTATTGTATGCTTTTATTTACAACCGTATAGCAGATTCCTTAACAATTTATTTTGTGGTTTGCATTGCTGTTCAACATTTAATGTATGCTTTTTTGTTTGTCAATTCTTTATTTATCTAGATTTTTTTAAACTGAAATCATCATCTCATGGTAGTAAAGGGTTTTCTTTCCTTGTTTGGAGTATAGACATTTTTTTAAATTTACACGTACAAGGAAAAAAACTTGATCTAGTATTTAAACATCCTCCTTGACCCTGGGCTCCAACACCGCCCGTTGTTGCCTGGAAAGCTGTTAGCACAGTCAACACTTGCTCCGGGGTTACTGTGGTTCAGTAATGTCAGCTGTTCCCCTGCTGTGTGTACGGCAAACAGTCCTGCTGCTCCACCTGTTCTCTTCTGATCCTGGGCTCCAACACCGCCAGTTGTTGCTCGGAAGTGCTGTTAGCACAGTCAACACTTGCTCCTGTGTTACTGGGGTTCAGTAATGTCAGCGTTCCCCTGCTGTGTGTACGGCAACAGTCCTGCTGCCTCCACCTGTTCTCTTCTGATCCCTGGGCTCCAACACCGCCAGTTGTTGCTCGGAAGTGCTGTTAGCACAGTCAACACTTGCTCCTGTGTTACTGGGGTTCAGTAATGTCAGCTGTTCCCCTGCTGTGTGTACGGCAACAGTCTGCTGCCTCCACCCTGTTCTCTTCTGATCCCTGGGCTCCAACACCGCCAGTTGTTGCTCGGAAGTGCTGTTAGCACAGTCAACACTTGCTCCTGTGTTACTGGGGTTCAGTAATGTCAGCTGTTCCCCTGCTGTGTGTACGGCAACAGTCCTGCTGCCTCCACCTGTTCTCTTCTGATCCCTGGGCTCCAACACGCCAGTTGTTGCTCGGAAGTTGCTGTTAGCACAGTCAACACTTGCTCCTGTGTTATGGGGTTCAGTAATGTCAGCTGTTCCCTGCTGTGTGTACGGCAACAGTCCTGCTGCTCTCCCCTGTCTCTTCTGATCCCTGGGCTCCAACACCGCCAGTTGTTGCTCGGAAGTGCTGTTAGCACAGTCAACACTTGCTCCGTGTTTACTGGGGTTCAGTAATGTCAGCTGTTCCCTGCTGTGTGTACGGCAACAGTCCTGCTGCCTCCACCCTGTTCTCTTCTGATCCCTGGGCTCCAACACCGCCAGTTGTTGCTCGGAAGTGCTGTTAGCACAGTCAACACTTGTCCTGTGTTACTGGGGTTCAGTAATGTCAGCTGTTCCCTGCTGTGTGTACGGCAACAGTCCTGCTGCCCACCCTGTTCTCTTCTGATCCCTGGGCTCCAACACCGACCAGTTGTTGCTCGGAAGTGCTGTTAGCACAGTCAACACTTGCTCTGTGTTACTGGGTTCAGTAATGTCAGCTGTTCCCTGCTGTGTGTACGGGAACAGTCCTGCTGCCCCACCCTGTTCTCTTTGATCCCTGGGGCTCCAACACCGCCAGTTGTTGCTCGGAAGTGCTGTTAGCACAGTCAAAAACTTGCTCTTGTGTTACTGGGGTTCAGTAATGTCAGCTGTTCCCCTGCTGTGTGTATGGCAACAGTCCCGCTGCCTCCACCCTTTCTCTTCTGATCCCTGGGCTCCAAACACCGCCAGTTGTTGCTCGGAAGTGCTGTTAGCACAGTCAAACTTGCTCCTGTGTTACTGGGGTTCAGTAATGTCAGCTGTTCCCCTGCTGTGTGTACGGCAACAGTCCTGCTGCCTCCACCTGTTCTCTTCTGATCCCTGGGCTCCAACACCGCCAGTTGCTTTCTCGGAAGTGCTGTTAGCACAGTCAACACTTGCTCCTGTGTTACTGGGGTTCAGTAATGTCAGCTGTTCCCCTGCTGTGTGTACGGCAACAGTCCTGCTGCCTCCACCCTGTTCTCTTCTGATCCCTGGGCTCCAACACCGCCAGTTGTTGCTCGGAAGTGCTGTTAGCACCCGTCAACACTTGGCTCCTGTGTTACTGGGGTTCAGTAATGTCAGCTGTTCCCTGCTGTGTGTACGGCAACAGTCCTGCTGCCTTCCACCCTGTTTCTCTTTGATCCTGGGCTCCAACACGACAGTTGTTGCTCGGAAGTGCTGTTAGCACAGTCAACACTTGCTCCTGTGTTACTGGGGTTCAGTAATGTCAGCTGTTCCCTTGCTGTGTGTACGGCAACAGTCTGCTGCCTCCACCTGTTCTCTTCTGATCCCTGGGCTCAACACCGCCAGTTGTTGTCGGAAGTGCTGTTAGCACAGTCAACACTTGCTCCTGTGTTACTGGGGTTTCAGTAATGTCAGCTGTCCCTGCTGTGTGTATGGCAAACAGTCCTGCTGCCTCACCCTTTTCTCTTCTGATCCCTGGGCTCCAACACCGCCAGTTGTTGCTCGGAAGTGCTGTTAGCACAGTCAACACTTGCTCCTGTGTTACTGGGGTTCAGTAATGTCAGCTGTTCCCTGCTGTGTGTACGGCAACAGTCCTGCTGCCTCCACCCTGTTCTCTCTCATCCCTGGGCTCCAACACCGCCAGTTGTTGCTCGGAAGTACTTGGCACGGGGTACTGACTCCTGCCCAGCTGGTTACAGCACGACAGCTGTTTCCTGGCAGTGTCAACGTCAATTAGCCTCCAATAAGTTGTCCTGTCGTGTTGCATTCGGGTTAGCCGACTCTATGGTGCCTGCAGTTTAGGTGATTCCTATGTGTGCTGTGGGATATGTAAAATAAAGGCTGTTTCAGTTGTGACAATAGGACAAGCACCCACCGTAGGACTGTGTGATTCGGTAACTGCGGACGGCTTGCGGCCTGTCAATGTACATTTTCATGGGTGCCTTATGGTACCCGTCCAGGTTCCAGTACCGTCAGCTGGTTCTCCGCAGTGCCTTTGGCCTAGGTGCCTCCATCTCGGTATCCGAGTTCCAGCAACGTCTGCTGGTCCTTGGTAGTGCTTTGGAGCACAGGTACCTCCTGCTTAGTAACCGTGTCCCAGTAACGTCAGCTGGTCTCGGTTGTGCCATTGGCTCTTTTCCTTCTGCTGCCCCTCTGGGTTCCAGCACAGTCAGCTGGTCCCGTTACTTCCATTGTCTCTTGTACCATCTGATACCCGTCCGGGTTCCAGTAACGTCAGCTGGTTCTCGGAAGTTAGTCAGCCTTCTTGTACCTTCAGCTACATTTACAAATTGAAGATTTTTTAAATGTTTTTTTGGGTAATCACTCTGGATCTCCAACAATGAAGACGACGACCCTGATGACCACCCCGAAGAAGATGACGACCACAAGGACGACGAGCATCAAGCCAACCAGCCTGAACACCATCACAAAGAAGAAATAAAAGATTACCAGAAGAAGATCACCAACAGGACAAAGAAAGTTAAGACAAACTACAAGATACAGAAAAGGAGACAGAAGAACAATAAGCAGAAGATCAAAAAAGCAGAAGACATGAAGTATAAGACCAAAATGAAGAGCAAAATATATGCTCTAAATTATAAGCAGAAGAAGACTAAGCAGTGTATGGGGGTGAGTCCGTTTCCTCCTCGTGGTGCCCCTGGAAAATGCCTGCTGCTGCACGCTAAACTGAACACGGACAAATACTGTTGTAATTTAAATCTTTTGTGACAGCAAGAACGGAAGGATGAAAAATTCATACTTTTACAGATTACAAGTACAGGAATCTCTGTCACAAATAAGAATATGATGAAGAAGATGAAGAGGAAGAAAATGAAGAAGTAGAATATGAAGTAGAATAATAGTTTAATAAGAACAATATGAGTAATGTTAACAAAAAGATGAATAGCAAGAAGTTTAAGAAGAAGATAAAGAAGGTGAAGATGAAGAATAATTTGAGAAAAAGATGATGCTGTTGAAGATTATGAAGTAGAAAGTGTGGCAAAAGTTAAAAAGGTGAAGAGCATGGAAGTTGTGAAACATACATATTTGCCAAAATATAAAAAAGGTTAACAACTTTGTCAATTTCTTCGTCAATCCGAACATCTTTAAAAAAAAAAAATATTATGCTATTCCATTTGATTGGGTTAAACATCTATGCCTTTAATGTCTCCTCAACCTCCCCCAATACATTCTACATTACTCTTTGTTGTTTTCCTTCATGTACAATTAACAACAAGGCAAGAATGTTTTTTTTTTTAATTCCGATATTTTGTTCCATAGACTTACATTGGATTTCCGGTATCGGTATCGGGTATCGCCGATACTTTTTGGGTATCGGCGATACCCATTCCGATCCGATAACTTACTGATATCGGAAAGTATCGCTCAACTCTACTCACAAACCCTTTTAAGCAACTCTGGGGCAATTGATGCTACTTAAGTGGTGTCTGTGCCCCAAATTTTTGGAAAAAAATGGGAGACTTTTTTTTGGAGTCCCCTTGCTGTGTTTTTAGTGATGTTGGCATTGTCAATTACAGGTGGGTTGGGTCTTTCCCCACCCCCTTTTAACCGTAAGAAACTACATAACTTATGGCCTGGGAATCAGAGGTCTGCTCCAAAGCTTGAGTGTCTGCTAGTCAGCGGATTAGCCACCGGCTGTTAGATATAATTGCAAATTTTTGAACTGCATCTAACTTAGGACAATAATTTTGGGCCTAGTAGCAGTGTCTGCTAGTCAGCGGAGTAGCCACTGGCTGTAGATACAATTACAAATTTTTAACTGCATCTTGCTGGACAATAATTTTGGGTCTAGTAGCATGTCTGCTAGTCAGCGGAGTAGCCACCGACTGTAGATGTAATTACAAATTTTTAACTGCATCTAACCCAGACACAGTAAAGATGTATATCTTTGTACCGTTGTTAGCCGTAGTTAGAAAAATTTTTGGGAGTTGGAGTTCCTCAGTGGTTGATACCTTTTTTTTCAATTTCCCCTTGGACGTTACTCCTTATGCTGTAGCGACATGCAAAAGATGGTTCCTAAAGGTACTGCCCCCCCCAAAGCGATCTCGCTAGCGATCACGTTAACGACGCAAGTAACGAGATCGTTGGTGTGTTTCGTTTTAGGTCGCTAGTAGCTGCAAACAGGAGACCCTTCTTTAAAGACACTTCAGCGGTCGGCGATCTCTTTAATGACTTTAGCGGTCGTTAGGATTTGTCATTAGCATGTACTGAGCGAAACCTTTTTTCCACGCCCCTCGCACAGATATTGTTAAAATATGTGCTATAATTTATTTTTTTGACTGCGTCATGAAAGAGGGCCCGTATAGCGCTCCCTTTCATTGTTCTCGAGCGCTTCTGGTTTCATGGGAAATTTTACGCATCGCTCCTGCTCTCTGCGCCCCTGTAGCCTGCTTTGCAGCTACTGCGATCCTCTCTGTAAAGCAAAAAGAAACCTAGCCCCACCTGCCTGCTTCTACAGTTTATTGCGATCCACTCCGTGAGCTAAAAACTAGTCCTGCCTGCGCCGCTGTCATAGGGTTTCACAAACGGGGTCGCTCGTCGTTCGCAAAGGTGTCAAAACTTAGCGAATAGGCTCACAGCGGGACGCCACGATCAAAAATGGTCCTAGAACGTTAGTGAACGATCAGGGACATCACGCAGGGGCCAAATCGCGGCAAACATGCCACCACAGCGCGTCGTTTAACGAGATCGCTAAATAGTGACGTAGTAAGCATGTCGTTAGGATCTCGTTAGCGTTTCTCGCTTAGTGGGGCTACCTTAAGTCTCTCAGAAGTCCTGTAAACAAAAGGTATCAAACCCAGACAAAAATTTTTGCAAAAATTCAGATAGAAGGTTTCAAAGGAGCGCCAGGCTGGCGATTAAGCCAGTTTGAGTTTAAAGGTTGTCTGCTGCAGCTCCGGCAGGGTAACTAAAGAGAGGATCGGACATAAGTATGATAAAGCAATCCGGTCAAAAGGAGCGCGAGGGAGCAATTCAGCTGATTTTAAAAAAGTCTTCATTTATTGATATCCACAACGCGTTTCAACGGATTAGCCCCGTCTTCTCAGGGTTTGGCAGTCATACATAGAATGGAGTAGGAAAAGCTATATAAAGGTGGACCCGGGCAAATAAAAAATTAAAAGGCAATTATTAAGAACACCCACATGATTTAAAATTGAAAATTATGAAAAGCAAAAAAAAAAAAAATAACAAAAAAAAAACACAGATAAATTGAATAAAACCAACGTTAAAAAACAAATAAAAACAATGTTCACAAGGAAAAATAAATGGAAAATAAATAAATAAATAACCAAAAATGCATATATTACGTGACTTTTTCAATAGTTAGGTTTAAACCCTCAGGGGCAGTTTTACCAAGTTTTTTTAAAAACTAGAAACTCTCCCTTTTTATTAGATTATTATAACCCATCAGGCATATCATGTGGTATCTGGTCAATAAAAGTGGTTTTAACAAATTCAATTCTTTTGGTGCAAATAGGGAGAAATGTTTTGATAGGATGTGTAGATGAAACATTTCGGAAAATTTTGACCCCTGCTTGTTGAGCCTTGCATGCATCGTCTGTATCGTCCGACCGATGTACTGCAACCCACAACCGCACTCAATTAAATAAATTTAAAGTAGCACGATTGGCAATTGACATGGGCAGTTGATTTTAAATGGTGCCTTGTGGTACGAGATTGAAATTCTTGAAAACCCCCCTTCATAATAGAGACGCAAAAATAAACACTTAGAGGGCTACATGCAAAACAACCCCCGATTAGAATTTATCCAAAGGGTTTCAGATGAAGATGAATAAGGACTTGAGAGTTGTGTTGCTGGGGGGAACTAGATTTTGAGAGTTCGGTTTTTCCAAAAAAACGACAATAATTTTGGGCCTAGTAGCAGGTGTCTGCTAGTCAGGGGTTAACAAGCTGTTAAGGAAGCTACACCACCTTTTACTTTGGACACCCTTAAAAATTTTTTTAAAGGAAATGCTTTTGGGCCTCCAGGAAAAACAGTGAAGAGATCGGGGAGGGCCCCCCACAAAGGGACAGGGGGCTGTGAGTGGCGGTTTTTTACGCCTGCGGTGGACGCCCCAAACTGAATCCTTATAAAAGCTTTTTAACTGCAGCAGCTTTACTGGCGCTTTCTGGACCTGGCTTACCCCCAGCTGCTGGATGAGACTTGCCCTCCAATAGATCTTGTAAGGGTACTCATTCAAATTAGAGAAAACAATTTAAAATAAAAATGATTTAGACCTGCCTCCAAACCCCAGGGGGGCTCACTCGAAACCCCCCAGCAGACAGGCATAGTATTGGGAGAGGGGGGCTGGCCGGGCAGGGGGCCACCGCAGCTTTTGGCACAAACCCGGCGACACGCAGGGGCGCACGGGCAGGAGGACTGGCCGTGTCGGCTTGGGGACTTTTTTGGTTTTAGAAGGGCATGACATGCTATATCTGTGTCTCCCCCTCCTTTTACTCCTCCACTCTTTTCTTTTCGCATGGGCATATGTACTTGGGCACTTTTCCATGGGTTAGTAGTGTTTTGAGGGCCCAAATTTTTTCGCTTTGGACACCTTTGAGTGTTTTCTATGTGTTTTCTTTGTGTTTCTATGTGTTTTTGGGTTTTCCTGCCATTGGTTTTAATGGTGTTCAACGGTGTCGGGCGAACCCGTTCGACGAAACAGTTCGTCGAACACAAGGCTGTTTTGGCGAACTGAACCGAACTCGAACACTCGGGGGTGGCTCATCACTAGTTAGGGGGAAATTGGGTACTGTATTTTTCTTATTATAGTCACATTGTTTCCAATGACATTGCATTAAAAACACATAAAATATGAAAATTCTCAACTTTTCCGCAGAACTCCCCATTCAATTAAATGTTTTCTTTATCCTCTTCATTCTCTCTTCTCTCTTCACACAGGTAATCAGGATCATTCATTTTGCACTGATCCCACCCTGCATGTATTCACTCCATTCTATGTCAGCAAGCAGCCTGATGGTAATCGATATTTTATTTGTCTGTTGCATATCATCTGCAACTTTTTAATGAACTGTGCTTACGGAATATTTGCTAAAATTTCCCATCTGTTGCATTGTTTCAGTATCACTGTTGTATATTCAGGGGAGGGTCACTGTAGATGTTATCTTGGGAGGGTGTTAAAGAAAGAGGAGGGAATCGGACTAGTGTTTTGGGACCATCATCACACCAGGATGTGTAGAGCAACTGTTGCAAATTTTATCCCAAAACCGCTCCCACAATCCTCACGCCTAACCCTGTAGTGTGTTCTATAAATTCAAGAGGGGGTACGCGTGAGGGGTGCCGCATTCCAAAAAAACCCAAAGCATCAAAAGAAGCTAAAGCATCAAGAAAAAGGCAGTCGGGGTAGGAGTCAGGTAAAGCCACACTTTGCTCTCCCTTTTCTCATGTGCACTATTTCTATCTCCTATGTTCCCTTGCATCCTCATTCACGCCTTTCCCCCTCCATATGACTCATACAACATCAGCCTCTATTACTTCCCTCCCCCATGTAACAGCTCCATGCACTCCTCACCCCTGAAAACCTCGCCCATCTTGCCCACTTCGCCCCAAAACAATTTCTTACAATTCCAATTAACATTGCTCTATATCTTCCTACTACTGATTTGGGGGGACATCTCCACCAACCCTGGTCCACCACCCCCGCCTCAACAAACCCTACCTCCCTCATATCAAAACCACATTAATCTTATTAATTTATACTGTACCCCTTTATTCCTTCTTTTATTGTGCCCTCTGGAATCCACGGTCTGCATGTAACAGCTTTTTTTCCCTGTACAACAAACTTTCTGAAACAATCTCTAATTGTTGGCCTCATTGAAACCTGGATTCATTGTTCTGACACTGTCTCCCTGCTGCCCTTTTTCCCATGGTGGCTTACAATTTTTTCCCCTTCCCCCAGACCCCAAAAAACAGACATGGTGGTGGGGTCGGGGACACTCCTGTCCCCCCCCAAAGCACCTTCCAGGTCATCCCCATTCCTTTACTCTTATTCCTTCTTTGAGGTCCACACCTTCAGTCTTTCTGTTCCCCTCCCTCAGAGTAGCCGGTCCCCCATATCGCCCCCCCCTCACCCACCAGTTCCCTTTCCCCACTACCCCTGGTGCCGATTTTGTCCTCAGAAATAATCCCTTATCTGGGAGGGTTCAAACCCCTAAAGGCCCCATTTTCCCCATCTGCATTCAGCTTCTACACTTTAACCCCCTAGAGATGAGTGACTTTTCCCTTTTTTTGGGTGGTGGGTTTCATGAAACCCGGACTTTCCAAAAGTGAGTCCGAACGAAAGGGCGACTAAGAAAATGGTTTGGATCTGAGTCGAAAAAACCGAACCCAAAGCAAATCTGGGATAAAAGTCAGCAGGGAGGTGGAGGACAGTAAACAAATCAGTGCTTATCAATGCCCGACAAAAAATTTTTTCTACTTAAAATTTTTCACCTTAATTAAATTTATAAAAAATGTAATCCCTTAAAAAAGGGGCATTTTTGGCAAGTTGGGGGGGGCAGTGCTGGCTCCCGGTTTTCGGTGCCCCGGGCCAAGGTCTCAGTGGGGCCTTTTAACATACCCAAATTTGATGCTCCCATACGGCAGAGAAATATAGATATGTTCAAAGCCAAATACTTCACTTCTACAATACATGAGTGGGTATCTGTTTTAAATTCTAAATAGCTCAAAACCCGGCAGTATCATCCATACAGTATTATGGGACCACATAGTGTGCCTACAGAATAAAGAGCCCCATATATTGCCTATAAAAGAAAATGAGCCCATTATTTTCAATACAGATGGCTATATAAAGCTCCTTACAGATTTGGCCCCATATGTGATCCCTATGTTGGGTCCATTTAAAGGGCCCCCTTTTGATGCCCCATAAATAAGAAACCCCTATGAGGGTCTAGTATATGATGGTCCTTTATGATGCTCGGTATGAGAACCCCATATAACGACCCAAATTACTGGTCCCAATTAATGCTCATATAATGGTCTCCTGTGATGCTCCATATATAAAGTTTCCCCATATGATGCGCCATATAAGGGCCCCTATGATGCCCGTTTATGATGTGCCCATGGATGAGCTCCCGTGTATAATTGGTATCCCAGATGATCAAGTGTTTGTGGGGCCCCATAAAATAATTTCTCAGTGTATTTAAAGTCCCCTATATTGCTCCAACCCTTTAAAAATTGAATTTTCTTCCTGCTGGACTGCTCTAATCTGGCTTCAGCGTCGCCCTCTTCCCGATCTCTGCACGTGACTGTTTAGGCAGAGGGGGGCAGGGCGTGAAAAATTGCGCTCTCTGACTTGAAAGTCATGTCAGGAAGAGAAGACGACAGCAGTGGAGCAGGGGGAGGTAAGTTTGACAGTGCTGGGGCCCCGAGCTGCAGGGGGGGCACACTTGTGGGTGCGGAAACTTGCACAGGGCCCCTATAGTATGCGGTGTCTCTGATGGCGGGGGGGGCCCCCCATGCTCAGGCACTGGCACTTGCAGTTTTTGACCCCGGCCCTGGGGGGGGAAGCCCCCTTAGGGGGGGTGAAAAACTGGATATTTTGAGGTGTAGGCTGGGGGTTTAGCAGCTGAAATGGAGGAATTGGAGAAATCGGAGGAAAAAGGAGGACGAAGGAGCCATTTTGCTGGAAACATGGGTCATCGGGGGGAAGGTGGCACAAAACCCTTTGAAAACCAGGAAATGGTTTTTTAATGAAGGTGAGTCACCACGGGTTAGGGTTCAAGTTCCACTCCTGCACAGGGGAATTGAGCTTTTCCCCGCTGCAGCCCCCCATCCGTCCCCCGGCCGCGTGGTTCCTGCTCGCAGGGACATCCGGTCCAGCGTTTTGCCGGCCCAGTACTGTGCAGAGACTTGCTGCTGCAACATTTGTTGGAGAGGAAGATTTGGGAAAAGTCTTTGTTGTTCATCTGAGCATGCCCGGGGCCCAGGATTCCCTTTGGAGATCAGGGGTCCCTGCTCAGATACAGCTCCCACTCCATGGTCCTTCAGGAAGGTCCTGTGGCGGGTGATGTTCTAAAGCGCACCCCTTTTGGGGTTTTTTTTTTTCCAAGGTTTTTTCTCGTGGCTGCAAATAAACGGTTTTTCCTTACCGCAGGGCCGTGACCTGTTCAAATTTGTTAGTGCTTGGCCGTGTGTCTGTTGCATGGGTTGGGTTTGGGTGAAAAAAGCCCTAAAATTTCCGGCACCTCGGTGGGGTTTGTTTGTGTGTTCAGGTCGGTGAAAAACCCCATTAGAATACGGCTTCGGTGAGATTTTGGGGGCCTTGGGTTTTTTTTTGGGCATGACCACGACTGCAATCCCCTTGCAGTCATCTGTTTTCCCCTGTGAGTTAACAGGACCATTTCTTTGTTACGGGGGCCTGTGATTTAACAGGTCCGCTTATATCCCCCCTATAGTGTACGGGTTTACATTGCGATCTGCGGGTAACAGAGTTCCCCCCCCAAAATGCCTATTTAGTCATCTCTGCAGAGGGTTGACTGCCCCGGTGGACCCGGGTGCGAAGCACCTTCCCTTTTATTATTAGGTGCATTTTGGGGGCCCCTAAACCTACATTTTTTTCGAAGCGGGTCCTTTTTGGGCAGGATTGTCCCGCGCATGAAGACAATTTCGATAGCCCACTACCCGGGCAAAACGGGGGCTCCCGTTAGGATATTGGGGCCAAATTTAGGTCAGGTGTCCCGTTACGGTCAGTAGTCAAAGGGGAATGAAATGTGAGGGAGAAAAATCGATTGGGGGGGAGAGGGTAATTTTGAAAAATAGTTGAAAATGTTGTTCCTGTCTGTTGAAAACGGTTCAGTAAATTTAAAAACGTGTGAGCAGTACTCGAGAAATCAGACCACAACAGGTCTGAAACCCCCGTCTCCCAAAGCCCCTTCGGGGTGTGTGCACCCCAAACCCCCCTTAATTGGCCAGTATGGTCGTGGTGAACCCCCCCTGTGTGCTGGGAATGCTCTAAAAATGGTTTACCAAGGTGCTTGTTTGTTTGTCAATATTGCTTAGGTTCTCCCGTGCATGATTTCGGGAATTTGTTATAGCATGGATCGAGGGGGTGTGGCCAACCAGTTTGTCATCATCCCTTTTATTTTGCAATGCGGGGTCCCCTTTTTTGGATCCACAGGGGCATAATCACATTTTGGGCAATGTTCCAGGTTCAAAAATGCACTCCAGTGGTTTAATGGAGGAGCACTTTTGCCAAATCCACATCCCTCCATTCAGCACAAAACTGTACCTGACTGGAGCCAAAAAAAATTTTTTTTTCCCCCGAGAGACCTCTTCCCAAAAAAAAAAATTTCCCCCTCTAACCTTTTTTTTTCCCCAAAATGTCCCGGAAAGTTCCTGAGCGACAATCCCGGTCATGAAGGATTCCCCCCTTTGCTGATCGCCTGATCTTAATGTGCGTCAAGTTTTCATGAGCAGAGACGCATAAGTGGGATGCTATTTTGCTAATGATGGCGTCTTGTTCTGCGCTTCCCGCCTGTGTGCCTAATCCTCAAAACACTGAAGGACTTCTACAGAGATCTTTCAGCTTTGACCACTGCAAACCCACAACTCAATTGTCTGACCCTCAACTGCCCTGCCCGTGGATCCTACCTACCAAATACATTACAGCCTGCCTCTGTTCGCACAGCTCTCAACCATGTGCATGGTGGAAGTTCCACCTTGTTGCAACGTCATGATTAGGCAAGTGCTTGGGGAAGTGGGAGCGATCGCTGCTGCAGCCTCTGCCATATGGACTGGAGGTCTACGTGCATGAGAGACGGATGTCGATGGCACGTCTTCACACTTATTGGAGCAGGGCTGGTAACTCCGGATAATTATTTATGAAGCACTGCACCACCAGGTTTCAAGGTGTGAGCCAGCAAGGTTATGTGTCTGAGTTTGCAGGGCTATCGGCAGCCTGAAATTATTGGACGTTATCATGACTACCTTGCTGGCTCAAGATGTAGACTGCCCAGCCTTGATCTCAGTTTCTGGCTGCAAGTTTAGTCGGCCTGTACCTCCACGGCTGTGTCTGTTTTCGCCCCAATGACCATCATCGTTTAAAACAGCCTGCTGACGCTTAACTCTAGCTTGATCGATTGTGGGACACCTCGGTGCAACCACTGGCAGCTGATGTTGGAGTGCCCGTGCGATCGCTTGTCGATTTGAGATTTGCTTATGGAGGGTGGAGGAGGGTTAATTAGTTCTGAACGCTATAGCCACCTGTCCTACCTGTACCATGGGATAGGCAGCACTGTCCACCGCCGCTGTCCCTGTGGACCACGGCATCCACCACATTAACCCAGTGTGAATGATGGACACGTAACTGGCCCAGCTATGGCCTACTGGCCCATGCATTCTGTTCGTGAGGTGCACCTTTCCACTCACTGATTGTTTGAGTGCTGGATATAATGCGGGGTCTTTCCACATGCAGGTGAAGGGCAGGGATGGCTTTTTACTCGAAAACGAAGTGCCGACTGTGGTTGGTCATAGCATGGGACCAACGTAGGCCATGAGCTATCGGATCGCTGCGCTTTCAACCAAACGGAAGGGCATCTCTCTAATGAGATTAGTTTGGCAATGTAGGAGTTCAAAGCCGTGAGGTTTTTGTTAGTCCGTCCACGCTTGCAAGTGCATGGTGTTTAATTGTCTAAGATGCAATTGGTATTCAATTTTTCAGAGATTTTTCCTTCGGCTATAGGTTATATCCGCACTTCCGCACTTTCTTACAAGATAAACTTTGCTCGTCAATAAGTTTTTGGCAAAAAAGTGCCACACTGCACTATTACTTTACGATGGATATATTTCAAGGGCTTTTGCACGCAGTGCTAATTTGACCATCTGGCAAGCTGGCCGCAACTATTTTTGTTGTTTTTACACGTTTTTGGACTGCTATGGGCCTTCACCCTTTCCCCCCGGGGGGGGAAAATTTTACCCCCCTTTTTTTTTTTGGGGGGGGGGGGGGTTTTTTTTTTCCCTTTTTAAAAATTTCCCCCTTTCCCGGGGCCCCCCTTTTTCCCCCCCCCTTTTTAACCAAAACCCCGGTTTTAAAAACCCCCCCCCCTTTTTTTCCGGTTTTTGGGGGCCCCCTTTCCCCTTTTTTTGGGCCGGTTTAAAAAAACCCCCCCCGGGGGGGAAAGGGGGTTTTTTTCCCCCCCCCCCCCCCCCCCAACCCCCCCCCCTTTTTTGGAAACCCCGGGCTTTTTAAAAAAGGGGGGAAAAATTTTTTTTTTAAAAAAAAGGGGGGGGGGTTTTGTTTCCCCCCTTCCCCTTTTTTTTAAATTTTCCCCCTTTTTTTTTTTTTCCCCCCAATTTTTCCCCCAATTCCCTTTTTTAAAAATTTTTTTTAAAGGGTTTTGGAAAATTTTTCCCCCGCCTTTTTAAAAGGGGTTTTTTCCCCCTTTTTTTTTTGGCCCCCCCCTTTTTGCCTTTTTTTTTTAAAAAAACCCCCCCCCCCCCCCCCGGGGAAGGGCCCCCCCCCCCCCCTTTTTTTTTCCCCCCCCCCCCCAAAAAAAAAAATGGGGAAAAAAATTTTTTTTTTGGGTTTTTTTTGGTTTTTTTTTTTGGAAAAGTTCCCCCCCCTTTTTTTTTTTTGGGCCCAAAAGGGGGGGGGGGTTTTTTAAAAAAAATTTTTTGGGGGTTTTAATTTTTTTTTTTTGGGGGGGGAAAACAGGGGAAAAACCCCTTTTTAAAAAAGGGAAACCCCCCGGGGGTTTTTTTTCCTTTTTGGGGGGGCCCCCGGGGGGGGATTTCCCCGGGCCCCCGGGGGGAAATTTTTTTCCCCCCTTTTTTCCCCCGGGGGGTAACCCCCTTTTTTTTGGGGGGGCTTTCCGGGGGGTTTTTTTTTTAAAAAAAAAGGGGGGGTTTTTTGGGGGGTTTTTTTCCCCCCCCCCAAAACCCCTTTCCCCCTTTTTCCCCCCCTTGGTTTTTTCCCCCCCCAAAACCCCCCCCAAAACCCCCCCCCCCCCTTTTTTGGGGGGGAAAAAACCAAAGGAAAAATTTTTTTTAAAAAGGGGGGTTTTTTTTTTTTTTAAAATTTTTTTTTTTCGGGGGGCCCAAAAAAAAAATTTTTTTTTAAAAAAAAAGAAAGAAAAAGGGAAAGGGGGTTCTTTTTTGGCAACAGTCCTGCTGCCTCACCTGTTCTCTTTCCCGGGCCCCAACACCCCCAGTTGTGCTCGGAAGTGCTGTTCACAGTCAACCTTGCTCCTGTGTTATGGGGTTCAGTAATGTCGCTGTTCCCCTGCGTGGGTACGGCAACGTCCTCTACCTCCCCCCGTTCTTTTCTGACCCCGGGCTCCAAAAACCCCCCAGTTGTTGCTCGGAAGTGTGTTAGCACAGTCAACACTTGCTCCTGTGTTACTGGGGTTCAGTAATGTCAGCTGTTCCCCTGCTGTGTGTACGGCAACAGTCCTGCTGCCTCCACCCTGTTCTCTTCTGATCCCTGGGCTCCAACACCGCCAGTTGTTGCTGGGAAGTGCTGTTAGCACAGTCAACACTTGCCCCTGTGTTACTGGGGTTCAGTAATGTCAGCTGTTCCCCTGCTGTGTGTACGGCAACAGTCCTGCTGCCTCCACCCTGTTCTCTTCTGATCCCTGGGCTCCAACACGCCAGTTGTTGCTCGGAAGTGCTGTTAGCACAGTCAACACTTGCTCCTGTGTTACTAGGGTTCAGTAATGTCAGCTGTTCCCCTGCTGTGTGTACGGCAACAGTCCTGCTGCCTCCACCCTGTTCTCTTCTGATCCCTGGGCTCCAACACCGCCAGTTGTTGCTCGGAAGTGCTGTTAGCACAGTCAACACTTGCTCCTGTGTTACTGGGGTTCAGTAATGTCAGCTGTTCCCCTGCTGCGTGTACGGCAACAGTCCTGCTGCCTCCACCCTGTTCTCTTCTGATCCCTGGGCTCCAACACCGCCAGTTGTTGCTCGGAAGTGCTGTTAGCACAGTCAACACTTGCTCCTGTGTTACTGGGGTTCAGTAATGTCAGCTGTTCCCCTGCTGCGTGTACGGCAACAGTCCTGCTGCCTCCACCCTGTTCTCTTCTCATCCCTGGGCTCCAACACCGCCAGTTGTTGCTCGGAAGTACTTGGCACGGGTACTGACTCCTGCCCAGCCTGGTTACAGCACGACAGCTGTTTCCTGGCAGTGTCAACGTCAATTAGCCTCCAATAAGTTGTCCTGTCGTGTTGCATTCGGGTTAGCCGACTCTATGGTACCTGCAGTTTAGGTGATTCCTATGTGTGCTGTGGGATATGTAAATAAAGGCTGTTTCAGTTGTGACAATAGGACAAGCACCCACCGAAGGACTGTGTGATTCGGTAACTGCGGACGGCTTGCGGCCTGTCAACGTACATTTTCATGGGTGCCTTATGGTACCCGTCCAGGTTCCAGTACCGTCAGCTGGTTCTCCGCAGTGCCTTTGGCCTAGGTGCCTCCATCTCGGTATCCGAGTTCCAGCAACGTCTGCTGGTCCTTGGTAGTGCTTTGGAGCACAGGTACCTCCTGCTTAGTAACCGTGTCCCAGTAACGTCAGCTGGTCCTCGGTTGTGCCATTGGCTCTTTTCCTTCTGCTGCCCCTCTGGGTTCCAGCACAGTCAGCTGGTCCTCGTTACTTCCATTGTCTCTTGTACCATCTGATACCCGTCCGGGTTCCAGTAACGTCAGCTGGTTCTCGGAAGTTAGTCAGCCTTCTTGTACCTTCAGCTACATTTACAAATTGAAGATTTTTTAAATGTTTTTTTGGGTAATCACTCTGGATCTCCAACAATGAAGACGACGACCCTGATGACCGCCCCGAAGAAGATGACGACCACAAGGACGACGAGCATCAAGCCAACCAGCCTGAACACCATCACAAAGAAGAAATAAAAGATTACCCAGAAGAAGATCACCAACAGGACAAAGAAAGTTAAGACAAACTACAAGATACAGAAAAAGAGACAGAAGAACAATAAGCAGAAGATCAAAAAGCAGAAGAACATGAAGTATAAGACCAAAATGAAGAGCAAAATATATGCTCTAAATTATAAGCAGAAGAAGACTAAGCAGTGTATGGGGGTGAGTCCGTTCCTCCTCGTGGTGCCCCTGGAAAATGCCTGCTGCTGCAGCTAAACTGAACAGCGGACAAATACTGTTGTAATTTAAATCTTTTGTGACAGCAAGAACGGAAGGATGAAAAATTCATACTTTTACAGATTACAAGTACAGGAATCTCTGTCACAAATAAGAATATGATGAAGAAGATGAAGAGGAAGAAAATGAAGAAGTAGAATATGAAGAAGAATAATAGTTTAATAAGAACAATATGAGTAATGTTAACAAAAAGATGAATAGCAAGAAGTTTAAGAAGAAGATAAAGAAGGTGAAGATGAAGAATAATTTGATGAAAAAGATGATGCTGCTGAAGATTATGAAGGAGAAAGTGTGGCAAAAGTTAAAAAGGTGAAGAGCATGGAAGTTGTGAAACATACATATTTGCCAAAATATAAAAAAGGTTAACAACTTGCCAATTTCTTCGTCAATCCGAACATCTTTAAAAAAAAAAATATTAATGCTATTCCATTTGATTGGGTTAAACATCTATGCCTTTAATGTCTCCTCAACCTCCCCCAATAATTCTACATTACTCTTTGTTGTTTTCCTTCATGTACAATTAACCAACAAGGCAAGAATGGGTTTTTTTTAATTCCGATATTTTGTTCCCATAGACTTACATTGGATTTCCGGTATCGGTATCGGGTATCGCCGATACTTTTTGGGTATCGGCGATACCCATTCCGATCCGATACTTACTGATATCGGAAAGTATCGCTCAACTCTACTCACCAACCATTTTAAGCAACTCTGGGGCAATTGATGCTACTTAAGTGGTGTCTGTGCCCCAAATTTTTGGAAAAAATGGAGACTCTTTTTGGAGTCCCCTTGCTGTGTTTTACGTGATGTTGGCATTGTCAATTACAGGTGGGTTGGGTCTTTCCCCACCCCCCTTTTAACCGTAAGAAACTACATACACTATGGCCTGGAATCAGAGGTCTGCTCCAAAGCTTGAGTGTCTGCTAGTCAGCGGAGTAGCCACCGGCTGTAGATATAATTGCAAATTTTTAACTGCATCTAACTTAGACAATAATTTTGGGCCTAGTAGCAGTGTCTGCTAGTCAGCGGAGTAGCCACTGGCTGTAGATACAATTACAAATTTTTAACTGCATCTTGCCTGGACAATAATTTTGGGTCTAGTAGCAATGTCTGCTAGTCAGCGGAGTAGCCACCGACTGTAGATGTAATTACAAATTTTTAACTGCATCTAACCCAGACACAGTAAAGATGTATATCTTTGTACCGTGTTAGCCAGTAGATAGAAAAATATTTAGAGTTGAGAGTCCTCAGTGGTTGATACCTTTTTTTTCAAATTGCCCTTGGACGTTACTCCTTATGCTGTAGCAGACATGCAAAAGATGGTTCCTAAAGGTACTGCCACACTAAGCGATCTCGCTAGCGATCACGATAACGATGCAAGCTAACGAGATCGTTGGTGTGATCGCTTTTAGGTCGCTAGTAGCTGCCAAACAGGAGATCTCATAAACGACACATCAGCGGTCAGCGATCTCTTTAATGACTTTAGCGGTCGTTAGGATTTGTCATTAGCATGTACTGAGCGCAACCTTTTCCACGCCCCTCAGCACAGATATATGTTATATATGTGCTATAATTTATGTTTTGACTGCGTCATGAAAGACGGCGTATAGCGCTCCCTTTCATTGTTCTCGAGCGCTTCTGATTCATAGGAATTTCCAGCATCGCTCCTGCTCTCTGCGTCCTGCTAGCCTGCTTTGCAGCTACTGCGATCCTCTCTGTGACGCAAAAGAAAACCTAGTCCCACCTGCCTGCTTCTACAGCTATTGCGATCCACTCCGTGACGCTAAAAAACCTAGTCCTGCCTGCGCCGCTGTCATATGCGTCACAAACGGGGTCGCTCGTCGTTCGCAAAAGGTGTCAAACTTAGCGATATAGGCTCACCAGCGGGACGCCAACGATCAAAAAATGGTCCAGAACGTTAGTGAACGATCAGCGACATCACAGCAGGGGCCACATCGCTGCTACATGCCACACACAGCGACGTCGCTAACGAGATCGCTAAATAGTGACGTAGTAGCGATGTCGTTAGCAATCTCGTTAGCGATCTCGCTTAGTGTGGCATACCCTTAAGTCTCTCAGAAGTCCTGTGACAAAAGGTATCTAACCCAGACAATAATTTTGCAACCAAATTCAGATAGACGGTTTCAAAGGAGCGCCAGGCTGGCGATAAAGCCAGATGAGATTAAGGTTGTCTGCTGCAGCTCCGGCAGGGTACCTCAAGAGAGGATCAGACATAAGTGATGATAAAGCAATCCGGTCATAAGGAGCGCGAGGGACGCAATTCAGCTGATATTAAAAAGTCTTCATTTATTGAAATCCACAACGCGTTTCAACGGAATAGCTCCGTCTTCCTCAGGTGGCAGTCATACATAGAATGGAATAGGAAAGCTATATAAAGGTGGAGCAGCAAATGAAAATTAAAAGGCAATTAATAGAACACCCACATGATTAAAAATGCAAATATGACAGCAAAAAAGAAAAAAAACAAAAAAAAAACACAGATAAATTGAATAAAACCAACGTAAAAACAACATAAAAACAATGTACACAAGGAAAAATAAATGAAAATAAATAAATAAATAACAAAATGCATATATTACGTGACTTTTTCAATAGTCAGGTTTAACCCCTCAGGGGCCAGTGTACCAAGTTTAAAAATCTAGAAACTCTCCCTTGTTATTAGATTATTATAACGATCAGGCATATCATGTGGTATCTGGTCAATAACAGTGAGTTTTAACAAATTCAAATTCTTTTGGTGCACTAGGGAGAAATGTTTTGAGAGACTGTGTAGCATGAACCCATTTCGGATATTTTGACGGTGCTTGTTGAGCCTTGCATGCATCGTCTGTATCGTCCGACCGATGTACTGCAACCCACAACCGCACTCAATTAAATAAATAATGTAGCACGATTGGCAATTGACATGACAGTTGATTTTAAAACTGGTGCCTGTGGTACGAGATTGAAATTCTTGCACCCCATTCATAATAGAGACGCAACATAAACACTTAGAGGTCCTACATGCAAAACAACCCAGATTAGAATTTATCCAGGTTGCAGATGAAGATAAGGACTTGAGAGTTGTGTTGCTGGGGGCAACTAGATTTTGAAGAGTTCGGTTTTTCCAAAAAAACGACATTAATTTTGGGCCTAGTAGCAGTGTCTGCTAGTCAGCGGGTTAACACAGCTGTTAAGGAAGCTACACCACCTGTACTTTGGACACTTAATTTTTTCAAAGGAAATGCTTCGGGCCTCCAGGAAAATCAGTGAAGAGCATCGGGGAGGCACCCCAAGGCACAGGGGCTGTGAGTGGCGGTAGGACGCCTTGCGGTGGACCGCCAAGCTGAATCCTTATAAAAGCTTTTTAACTGCAGCAGCTTTACTGGACGCTACTGGACCTGGCATTACCACAGCTGCTGGCATGAGACTTGCCCTCCAATAGATCCTTGTAAGTGTACTCATTCAAATTAGAGAGACAATTTAAATAAAAATGATTAGACCTGCCTCCACCGCAGGGGGGCTCACTCGACCCACCAGCAGACAGGCACTAGTATTGGGAGAGGGGGGCTGGCCGTCAGGGTCCACCGCAGCTCTGGCACAAACCCGGCGACACGCAGGTCGCACGGGCAGGAACGGACTGGCCGTGTCGGCTTGGCACTTTTTTGGTTTTAGAAGGGCATGACATGCCTATATCTGTGTCTCCCCCTCCTTTTACTCCTCCACCTCTTTTCTTTTCGCATGACTATATGTACTTGTCACTTTTCCATGTGTTAGTTGTGTCTTCTGAGCAATTTGTCAGCTTTTGGACACCTTTGAAGTGTTTTCTATGTGTTTTCTTTGTGTTTCTATGTGTTTTGGTTTGCCTGCCATTGGTTTTAATGGTGTTCAACGGTGTTCGACGAACAGTTCGACGAACAGTTAGTCGAACACAAGGCTGTTCGGCGAACCGAACCGAACTCGAACACTACGGGGGTGGCTCATCACTAGTTAGGAGGGAAATTGGGTACTGTATTTTTCTTATTATAGTCACATTGTTTCCAATGACATTGCATTAAAAACACATAGATATGAAAATTCTCAACTTTTGCCGCAGAACTCCACATTCAATTAAATGTTTCTTTATCCTTCTTCATTCTCTCTTCTCTCTTCACACAGGTAATCAGATCATTCATTTTCTGCACTGATCCACCCTGCATGTATTCACTCCATTCTATGTCAGCAAGCAGCCTGAATGGTAATCAGATCATTCTACTATGTCTGTTGCATATCATCTGCAACATATTTTAATGAACTGTGCTTACTGAATATTTGCTATAATTCATCTGTTGCATTGTTCTCAGTACTCACTGTTGTATATTCATGGAGGGTCACTGTAGATGTTATCTTGGGAGAGGTGTTATAGCATAGAGATGGAATCAGGACTAGTGTCTTTGATCATCTATCCACACCAGGATGTGTAGAGCAACTGTTGCTAATTTATCCCAAACCAGCTCCCACAATCCCTCACGCCTGACCCTGTAGTGTGTTCTATAAATTCTAAGAGGTGTACGCAGTGAGGGGTGCACGCATTCCATAAAGCAAAGCATCACAGAATCTAAGCATCAAGCAAAAGGCAGTCAGGGTAGGAGTCAGGTAAGCCACACTTTGCTCTCCCTTTTCTCCATGTGCACTATTTCTATCTCCTATGTTCCCTTGCCATCCACATTCACCGCCCATCCCCCCTCCATAATGACTCATACACATCAGCCCCTCTATACTTCCCTCTCCCATGTACAGCTCCCATGCACTCCTCACCTTCCTGAAAAACCTCAGCCCATCTTGCCCACATCGCACAAAACAACTTCTTACAATTCCAATAACTACTTGCTCTATATCTTCCTACTACTGATTTCGGGGGACATCTCCCCCAACCCTGGTCCACCATCCCCAACCTCAACCCCTACCCTACCTCATATCAAAACCACATTAATCTTATTAATATTACTTGTACTCCTTTATCTCCTTCTTTTAATTGTGCCCTCTGGAATCCACGGTCTGCATGTAACAAGCTTCCTTTCCTGTACAACTACTTTCTGAACAACTCTCTTAATCTGTTGGCCCTCATTGAAACCTGGATTCATGATTCTGACACTGTCTCCTCTGCTGCCATTTCCCATGGTGGCTTACAATTTTCCCATTCCCCGAGACCCAAAAACAGACCTGGTGGTGGAGTCGGCACACTCCTGTCCCCACAATGCACCTTCCAGGTCATCCCCCAATTCCATCACTCTTATTCCCTTCTTTTGAGGTCCACACCATCAGTCTCTTCTGTCCCCTCTCCCTCAGAGTAGCGGTCATATATCGACCCCCAGGCTCACCCACCCAGTTCCTTGCCACTACTCAGCCTGGCTGCCGCACTTCATGTCCTCAGAACTACAAACCCTTATCCTGGGAGACTTCAACATCCCCATAAAGAGCCCCACTTCCACATCTGCATCTCAGCTTCTATCACTAAACTAGAGATGAGTGACTTTGCCTTTTTTAGGGTCGAGTCGGGTTTCATGAAACCCGACTTTCTCAAAAGTCGAGTCGAACGAAATGGGCCGACTAACGAAAATGGTCGGTCTGAGTCGAAAATCCGACACCAATGCAAGTCAATGGGGAATAAAAGTCAGCAGGGAGTGGAGGACAGTAAACACAACTACAGTGCTCATATCAATGCCAACGACAACAATTCTTCTACTTAAGCTTGTCAACCTTAATTAACTTTATAATAATAGTAACACATTAAAAACTGGGGGTTATTTGGCTAAAGTTGTGGGGGGGCAGTGCTGGCTCCAGGTTTTCTGTGCCCCGGGCCAAAGAGTCTCAGTGGGCCCCTTTAACACATACCACAATTAATGATGCTCCGATACGGCAGAGAAATATAGATATAGTACAATGCCAAATACTTCACTTCTTACATTACATGAGTGATATCTGTTTTAAATTCTCAATAGCTCAAAAAACGGACAGTATAGTCCTCCATACAGTATTATGGGCACCACATAGTGTGCCATACAGAATAATGAGCCCCATATATTGCTCTATACAGAATAATGAGCCCCATATATTGCTCAATACAGAATGGGCTCCATATAATGCTCCATACAGAATAGGCCCCATATGTGCTCCATATGATGCTCCATATATAAAGGGCCCTATATGATGCCCCATAAATAATGAACCCCATATGATGCTCTAGTATATGATGGTCCCATATATGATGCTCCAGTGTATGATGAACCCCATATAACGCTCCAAATATAATGGTCACCATATATAATGCTCCATATATAATGGTCTCCATGTGATGCTCCATATATAATGTGCCCCATATGATGCGCCATATATAATGGGCCCCATATGATGCTCCAGTATATGATGTGCCCCATGGATGATGCTCCAGTGTATAATTGGCCCTATCTATGATGCTCAAGTGTATGATGGGCCACATATATAATTCTCCAGTGTATAATGCTCCCCATATATTGCTCCAACCATTAAAAAATATGAAATACCTCTCCTCGCTGGGCACTGCTCTACTCTGGACTCCTCAGCGTCGCCATCTTCCAGATCTCTGCACTGTGACGGTTCAGGCAGAGGGCGCACAGACGTGACATCATTGCGCTCTCTGACTTGAATGTCACTGTCAGGAAACGCAGAAGACGTCACAGTGTGGAGCAGGGAGAGGTAAGTATTGCAAGTGCTGGGGCCCTGAGCTAGCAGGGGGGGCACACTTGTGGGTGCCGGAAACTTGCACAGGGCCCCTCATAGTATGCCGGTGTCTCTGATGGCGAGTGGGCCCCCCCACCTGCTCAGGGCACTGGCACTTGCCAGGTGTTGACCCCGGCGCTGGGGGGGTACAGCCCAATTAGGGAGGTGGAAAAACTGGCATATGTTGAGGTGTAGGCTGGACGTTTAGCAGCTGCAAATGGAGGAATTGGAGAAGTAAGAGGAAGAGGAGGACGAAGCGAGCCATTTTGCTGGCAAACCTATGTGTCATCAGGGGAAGGTGGCACAAAATCCTTTGAAACCCAGGCATGGTTCATTTTAATGAAGGTGAGATCACCTACTGTTAGGGTTCGAGTTCCCACTCCTGCACAGGGGGAATCTCGAGCTGTTCCCGCTGCAGTCCCCCATCCGTCTCCGGCCGCAGTGGTTCCTGCTCAGCAGAGACTCGGTCCCAGCGTCTTGCCCGGCCCAGTACTGTGCAGAGACTTGCTGCTGCAACCAGTGTTGGAGCAGGCAGATTTGGGACTAAGTCCTTTGTTGCTTCATCTGAGCATGCCCAGGGCAAGATCTCCCATTGGAGATCAGGGGTCACATGCTCAGATACAGCTGCCACTCCTATTGGTCCTTCAGGAAGGTCCTGTGGCTGTTGATGTTCTGAAGCAGCATCCCATTTGTCCTTCCTGGAAGGTCTTTTTCTCGTGGCTGCTATAAAAGGCTGTCCTTACCGCACGGCCGGCGCTACTATCAAATCTGTTAGTGCTTGCGCCAGTGTGGTCATGTATGCATGTGGTTAGGGCTGGCTGAAATAAGCCCCTAGAATGCCCGCACCTCCGGTGAGGAGATTGTATGCACGTGTTCAGGGCTCGGCTGAAAACGCCATTAGAATACCGGCTACTCCGGTGAGATTATTGCTTGGGTTCTGATTGCATGACCACAGACTGCAATCCGCTTAGCAGTCATCTGTGTTCCCTGTGAGTCTAACAGGACACAGTCTTTGTTACAGCGGCTCTGTGATTTAACAGAGTCCGCTTATATCGCCATATAGTGCTACGGCGTTTACATCTGCGACTCTGCGGGATAACAGAGTTCGCTCATACTGCCTATTTACGTCATCTTACTAGCAGCAGGCTCTGACTGCACGGTGGACCCCGGGCTGCGAACGCACCTCTCCTTAATATCTATTAGGTGCATTCCGCAGGCCCCTAACACCTACATTTTGGGTCGACAGCCGGGTCCTTCTTTCTGTCAGGATTGATCCAGCAGCACTGAAGACACTTTCTGATAGCACACTACCAGCAGGGCAAGCGAGCTCCTGTTAGGCATATTGTGCCAATTCAGGTCAGGTGTCCAGTTTACAGGCTCAGTAGTCAAAGGGGAATGAACTGTGAGGGAGAACATCGATAGGGGAGGAGAGGTAATTTTGAACCATAGTTGACAACTGTTGTCTCCTGTCTGTTGCAATCGATTCAGTATTAACAGTCGTGTGAGCAGTACTCGAGAAATCAGACCACAACATGGTCATGAAACCCCTGTCTCCAACGCCACTTCGGCTGTGTGCACCACAAATACCTCTTCCATTTGGCCCAGTATGGCTCGTGGTAGAACCTGCTGTGTGCTGGGAATGCCTCTAACAAATGGTTTACCAGAGTTGCTTGTTTGTTTGTCAATATTAGCTCTAGGTTCTCCTGTGTCATGATGTTCTGTAATTTGCCTTTATAGCATGGATCGAGGATGCTGGCCAACCAGTAGTCATCATCCTTCATAATTTTGGCAATGCGGGGTCCCTTTTTAGGATCCGCAAGACATAATCACACATGTGGGCCAATGTTCCAGGTGTCAATGATGCACTGCCAGTGGTGAATGGAGGAGCACTTTCTGCCAAATCCACATCCCTCCATTCACGCACAAACCCTGTACCTGACCTTGGCAAGCCAACATTTTCTCTTTCCCCTGAGAAGTATCCTCCTCCCCAAAATAATCATTTCCCTCATCCTCCTCCTCTTCTCTTCTTCCTCCACCTCGTCCAGGACAGTTCTCTGAGCAGACAATGCCTGACTGTCATGAAGGATTCCCTCCTTTGCTGCATACGCCTGATCCTTAATGTGCGTCAAAGTTTGCATGAGCAGACGCATAAGTGGGATGCTTATGCTAATGATGGCGCCGTCTGCGCTTACCAGCCGTGTGCACTCCTCAAAACACTGAAGGACTTTACAGAGATCTTTCAGCTTTGACCACTGCACAACCCACAACTCCATGTCTGCCCTCAAACTGCCTGCCCGTGGATCCTCCTACAAATACATTACAGCCTGCCTCTGTTCGCACAGCCTCTCAACCATGTGCATGGTGGAGTTCCACCTTGTTGCAACGTCTATGATTAGGCGGTGCTTGGGAAGTGGAGCGATCGCTGCAGCCTCTGCATATGACTGGAGTCTACGGGCGAGAGACGGATGTGCGAGCACAGTCTTCACACCTTATGGAGCAGGGCTGGTAACTCCGGATAATTATTTATGAAGCACTGCACCACCAGGTTCAAGGTGTGAGCCAGGCAAGGTATGTGTCTGAGTTTAGCCAGGGCTATGGCAGCCTGAAAATTATGGCCGTTATCACTGACTACCTTGCCTGGCTCAAGATGTAGACTGCCCAGCCTTGACTCAGTTTCTTGCTGCAAGTAGTCGGCCAGTACCTCCACGGTGTGTCTGTTGTCGCCCAAAGACATCATCTTTAAAACAGCCTGCTGACGCTTACCACTAGCTGATCGATAGTGGGACACCTCGTGTGCAACACTGGCAGCTGCTGATGGAGTGCCCGTGCGACTGCGCTCTGTCGATGAGATTTTGCTTCTGGAGGAGGAGGAGGGTAGAACGCCTATAGCCAACTGTTACCTGTACCATGGATAGGCAGCACTGTCCCACCGCCGCTGTCCCCTGTGGACCCTGCATCCACCACATTAACCCAGTGCGCAATGATGGACACGTAACGGCCCTGGCCATGCCTACTGGCCCATGCATCTGTTGTGAGGTGCACCTTTCCACTCACTGATTGTTTGAGTGCATGGATAATGCGGTCTTTCACATGCAGGTGAAGGGCAGGGATGGCTTTTCTCGAAAAGAAGTGCCGACTGGATAGGTCATAGCATGGGACAACGTAGGCCATGAGCTCTCGGAACGCTGCGCTTTCAACCAAACGGAAGGGCATCATCTCTAATGAGATCAGTTTGGCAATGTAGGCGTTCAAAGCCAGTGAGGTTTTGTAGTCCGTCCACGCTTGCAAGTGCATGGTGTTTAAATGTCTAAGCATGCAACTGGTATTCAATTTTCAGAGATTTTTCCCTCGGCTAAAGGTTCTTCCGCACTTCTTACAGATAACCTTTGCCTCATCAATAAGATTTTGGTCAAAAAAGTGCCACACTGCACTCTTCCTACGATGGGATAAATTTCCAGGGCTTGCACGCAGTGCTAATTTGACCATCTGGCCAAGCTGTCCTGCAACTCTTTTTGTTTTTTTAACACGTTTTTGGACTGCTATGGGCCTGCCAGATAACCGCAGCTGCGATGTCGATGCCTGCCGCGGATCCTCCTCCTCTTCTGAGCTATTGCCAGCTGCATCCTCTTTCCCCAATGGATGTCAATCCGGGTCAACAACTGGGTCATCCATCACCTCCTCTTCAATTTCATCTGCACCTTCCTCTGTGTCACCGTGTAATGTATTAGAATATGCAGGAAAGG
Source organism: Oophaga sylvatica (assembly GCA_033576555.1). Lineage (NCBI taxonomy): Eukaryota > Metazoa > Chordata > Amphibia > Anura > Dendrobatidae > Oophaga > Oophaga sylvatica. Next base: position 30,741 of record JARQOD010005872.1, read on the forward strand.
ACACCTGAGTTTCATCAGGGTCAGATTCTGGCTCAGTAGACTGCGAGGGCAATGTAGTGCTCTGGGTGAATGTACCAGCAGAATGAGATAGCAGTGGCTGTGCATCAGTGCACTCCATGTCATATTTATCTTGGACTGGGGAATTCAGGATTTGACTTGATAACCCAGGCATGGTATGTGAAAAGAGCTCCATGGAGTAATCTGAAGTGTGGCCTGCCACATCCTTCACTTTTGGTGGGGGTGAAGGACACAAGGAAAGGTGTCATTCCTGACCAGGAGCCTGCACTGACGACTTAGTGTTTACATTTTTTGAAAGTTCAGAAGAGGAGGCGATAGAGCTGGAGGCTGTTTCTGCAATGTAAGCCAAAACATGTTCCTGATGCTCCGGCTTTAAAAGTGGTTTACCTACTCCCAGAAAAGGGAGCCTTCCAGGCCTTCTGGAGCCTGACGATGATGCAGGCTCAACACCTCCTGCATTAGGTGCTATTGGGCTTTTGGCACTGCCAGCAGATGCACCACCACCATCATTCCCAGCTGGCCCCCCCACCCACGTCTGCGGCCTCTTCCACCATACTTCCTCATGTTTGGGAAAATGTACCAAAAATACCAGCAGATATATGGTACTGTATCAGAAGCGTACAGCTGTATATGGTTTTGGGGAAAATTTTAATCTCCGTATATATTTCCGGAGTCACACACAGACGCTCACTCAGTATGGATTTGACAATAATACAAAGAGCAGATATACGGTACTGTATCAGAAGCATACAGCTGTATACGGTGTAGGGGAAAATTGCAATCTCCGTATATATTTCCGGAGTCACACACAGATGCTCACTCAGTATGGATTTGACCGTAATACAAAGAGCAGATATACGGTACTCTCTCAGAAGCGTACAGCTGTATACGCTGTAGGGGAAAATTGCAATCTCCGTATATATTTCCGGAGTCACACACAGATAGTCAGCATGTATTTGTCCGTGATACCAACCGGTACACGGTAGTGTTTGAGCAGCGTACAGCTCTATACGGTGTGGTAAAAAATGAACGCTCGGTAAGTGTGCATAAAAAAAAGAATAGAAGTATTAGTGCTGTGTAAAAAGCAGTCTGCACAGAAGTGTACACACAGCAATACAGCTATCAGGCAGCCCAATAACTAGCGCTGCTGCACACAAGAAAATCCTCCCCTGTCACTGCACACTAACTGTACAGCACAATTGCTATCAGCACAAGAACAGAAGAACTTCTCTTTCCTGCCTAACTCTTTCCCTACTGATAAACAACGTCAGCAACCTCTCCTACTGTTAATATTGGCAGAAGTAAAATGGAGGTCGGCGCTCAGTGCTTTTATAGACACTATGACGCCCCCCAAAGCAAGCCAATCACTGCAATGCCCTTCTCTAAGATGGTGGTGGACGCTGCACATGTCATCTCGTTGCCCACAGTGTACGTCCTTGCTCATTGGCTGAAAAAAGGCGCCTGCAAGCATTATGGGAAAACTGACTTGGGCACTGAGGTCAACGACCGCATGGCCGACTGCATACTATGGTCGGGTTTCGGCCAACGAAACCCGACTTTGGCAAAAGTCGGCGACTTTTGAATCTGACCGACCTGTTTCACTTAACTCTACTAACCACTTCTCTTGGCCTCTCACAGCTCTCAACCTCTGAAACATACAAGGACGGTAACACCCTCGACCTGGTCTTTGTCCGGCTCTGTTCAATCTCCTACCTAAAAACTCACCACTTCCCTTCTCTGACCACAACATTCTCTCCTTCACGCTCACAATTCCTCACTCACACCAGCACACTCCTACCTACCATACATTCAGAAATCTACAAGCCATTAACTCTCATACACTTTCAGACTCCCTACACTCCTCACTGTCCCCAATCTCCTCTGTTTCCTGTCCTGATCTGGCTGTACACCACTACAATGACTCTCTTAGAAGCACCCTGGACCAAGTAGTGCCCCTCACCCTCAGAACCTCCAAGCACAGAGTAAAACAGCCCTGGCTCACATCGCAAACTCGAATTCTCTAGCAATGCTCTAGGAGTGCTGAACGCTTATGCAGGAAAACTCACACACCAGAAGACTTCATCCACTTCAAATTTATGTTACGAACCTATAACTCTGTCCTTCACCTCGCCAAACAGACCTACTACACCACCCTGATCTCCTCTCTATCCAACACCCCCAAGAAACTTTTTGACACCTTTCACTCCCTCCTCAGACCAAAAGCACAAGCCCCTATCACAGATATTCATGCTGATAACCTGGCTTCCCAATTTATAGAGAAAATAGATAACATCCATCAGGAAATCCGCTCCCAGTCAACAGGTGCCGTGACTCCCATCCCTTCCTGCATTTCCCCTGACTCACTCTCTACATTTGATCCCATCACAGAAGAAGTAGTCTCCAGGCTCCTTTCTTCTTCTTGTCCAACTGCATGCACAACCGACCCCATTCCCTCACATGTCCTCCAGTCTCTCTCTCCAGTCGTCACAACTCGACTAACTACAATCTTTAATCTCTCCCTCTCCTCGGGCATCTTCCCATCCTCCTTCAAACACTCTATCATTACTCCATTATTAAAGAAACCCTCTCTCGATCCATCCTGCACAAATAACTACAGACCAGTCTCCAATCTCCTCTAAATCTCTCAACTCTTGAAGCGCCTGGTCTACTCCCGCCTTACCCATTACCTCTCCACTCACTCCCTCCTAGACCCTTCACAGTCCAGCTTCCGCCCCCTACATTCGACAGAAACTGTACTCAAAGTGACCAACGACCTTCTGACAGCAAAATGAAATGGTTACTATTCTCTGCTCATTTTTCTCAACCTTTCTGCAGCTTTCGACACTGTTGACCACCATCTCCTTCTCTCTAGGCTCCAGTCACTAGGCATTAAGTATACTGCCCTCACGTGGTTCTCTTCCTATCTTTCTGACCGCTCCTTCAGTATTTTGTTCGCCTTCTCCACTTTATCTCCTCTTCCTCTCACTTTTGGGGTACCTCAGGGCTCAGTCCTTGGCCCACTACTCTTCTCTCTCTATACGGCCCCAGTTGGACAGACCATCAGCAGATTTGGCTTTCAGTACCATCTTTATGCCGATGATACACAACTATACATGTCATCCCCTGACCTTATCCCCACTGTACTACAGAATGCCAGTGACTGTCTGTCCACAGTCTCTGACATCATGTCTGCTCTCTATCTTAAACTCAACCTCTCCAAAACTGAACTTCTTCTGCTCTCGCTGTCTACTAACCTCTCAAAATCTGACATTTCCCTCTCCGTGGGTGGCACCATAATAACACCCCGGCAGCAGGCGTGCTGTCTGGGTGTTACATTTGTCACCAATCTCTCCTTCACCTCCCATATACAATCTCTTGCCCACTCATGTCGCTTACTGTTGTGAACACATTTAATCTGGGTTCAGAGTTTGAGCTCCTCTGTGTTGCCTCTGGTAATGGAGCTGTTCGGGATGACAGAAGTCTATCACCTGAGGGGGATGATTGGAGATCAGTGTTACTGACTGGGGAGATTTAAGAAAGCAGCCTTCCCTGGTTGCTGCTTGTGATTTGGTCTGCTTCCTGAGCTTTTCGAAGTCTGCTTTCCCTGCTGGTCCTGCATCTTGCAGATAAGTTATTTGGCTGTTTATTTCTGTGGCATTTGTTTACCTTTTGCCTTTTCTCATTTTCTGCCTTGCTGGAGTTAGTTCAGCCAGTTCCCTGTGTTGGACTCTGTTCTCATTTGCCACAGCTTATGTATTTCTAGTTCTCTGATATTTCAGTATCTGTTGACTTGCGTGCAGTTCACACCAGAGATCTGATTTAGCGGGGAGAGGTTGTGTGGTATTTTTGCATATCAGACGTGTTGGAATTTTCTTAGGGTTTTGCTGAATTGCAGACAGTATCCATTTCTGTCCTGTTCTATCTAGACAGTTTGGGCCCCAGCATATGCTTACTCTATTTTCTGTCTGTGTTTGTGCTTCCTCTGTCTCACCGGCAATATATGTTTGGGGCTATCTAAATTCTTTGGGCTCTACTCCGGGCAGTTAGCTTTCCCCATTCCTCTTTAGGCTTAGTTAACTCTTTGGCTGTGTCGAGGTGTCTAGCGCATCGTAGGTTTGTCACACGGCTAATTCTAGTTGTGTTGTCAGCTTAGGGTCTGCAATCCGCTAAGTTACCAACCTCTCTGGTGTCTGGTTGCCTAGCCAATTTCCTATTGTCCTCAGCTACACCTAAAGAACATCTCTAGAATCCGCCTTTTTCACCATGTAAACAACATAAACTCTCACTGTCGCCTTGATCCACTCCCGTCTGGACTACTGCAACGTTCTATTAATTGGCCTCCCCTTAACTCGACCTTCCCTCTCAGTCTACCTTAATGCAGCAGCCAGGTCATCCATTAGCTAATCGTATTCAGACGCATCCGCTCTTCACCAGTCGTTACACTGGCTGCCCATTCATTATAGGATCCATTTCAAAGTACTTGTTCTCACCCACAATGCTCTCCACAGTGTGGGACCCCCTTACATCTCCTCCCTTATTTCTGTCTATCAGCCTATCTGACCGCTGCGCTCTGCAAAAGACTTTCGACTAACCTCTGCACTAATCCGTATCTCCCACTCCCGACTCCCAGACTTCTCCCCTGGAATGCTCTACCCCAAGAAATTAGGACCATCCACAATTTGCATAGTTTTAGGAGCTCCCTCAAAACACATTTGTTCAGAGCGGCCTATCGCATTCCCTAATCAGTGATTTTATGTGTAAAGGCCCCGTCTCACATAGCGAGATAGCTAGCGAGATCGCTGCTAAACAGCGATCTCGCTATGTCTGACACGTACCAGCGATCAGGCCTCTGCTGTGAATCGCTGGTCGTGTCAGAAATGCCTGGACTTTTTTTTGATCGCTGGTCTCCCGCTGGCCAGCACGCATCGCTGCGTGTGGCAGGCAGGAGACCAGCGATCAGCTGGTAACCAAGGTACACTTTGGGTTTCCTGGCGCAGGGCTGTGCCTGGAAAGCCGATGTGTACGTTGGATACCAGCGCGCTGCTGCAGGGGAGCTGGTAACCAAGGTACACATCGGGTTTCCAGGCACCGCGCAGTGCCTGGAAACCCGAAGTGTACCTTGGTTACCAGCTCCCTGCATCAGCGGGCTGGTATCCAACGTACACTGCAGGTTAACTAGGCGACATTACCCGCAGTGTCGCTGTCCTGATCGCTGCCTGAGCTGCCTGTTTGGCAGCTCAGCAGCGATCATGTAGCAACACACCAGCGATCCTGATCGTTGTCAGGATCGCTGGTGTGTCGCTATGTGAGACGGGGCCCTAAGTGTGTGTGTGTGTGTAGCCCATTCACTATCTCTATCTATCCCCCACTCCCTCAAGATGGCTGGACCATCATTGTAAATACATCATTGTAAATAAGCTCCTGTACTTTGTATCTCCTCCACCTCAACACCTCATTGTAGATTGTAAACTCTCACGAGCAGGGTCGTCTTATTTTGCTTTAATTATTGTATTGTTAACGTTGTTACTTATGACTTGCTTTTAAAACTGTTAAACTGTAAACTGCTGTGGAATATGTTGGCGCTATATAAATAAAGATTATTATTATTACGGTTGTTGGATGTCACAGTTAACTAATGCCCATGAATAGTATTCCTACATGACTATCAGATTCAGGCTAAGTGCACACGTCAGGAATTTTCGCGTTTTTTTCGCGTTTTTTACCGCGGCAAAAATGCGAAAAAAACGCAAGCATTAAGCATCCTATTCATTTAAATGGATTCCACAATTTTTGTGCACATGCTTTGCGGAAAAAAAAAGCAACATGTTCATTAATTTTGCGTAATCTCGGCGGAATCGCCGCCATAGGAATGCATTGAACCGCTTACTTTCCGCATGTGGCTGTTCCCACCATGCGCAATGTAAGCAGTTCATGTGCGGATGGTACCCAGGGTCCGGAGGAGAGAAGACTCTCCTCCAGGCCCTGGGTACCATATCCCTGGTAAAACAATAATTAAAATAAAAAATAATGATATTCTCACCTCCGGCGGCCCCCGCAGCCTTCCCGCCTCTCAGCGACGCTCCCGTTCCCAGTAATGCATTGCAGAATCACCCCAGATGACGTAGCGGTCTCGCGTGATGCTACGTCATCTGGGGTCTTTCGCAATGCATCCTTGGGAACGGGATTGGCCGGGAGCGTCGCTGAGAGGCGGGAAGGCTGCGGGGGCCGCCGGAAGGTGAGAATAGCACGATTTATTATTTTTTTTATTATTTTTACAATAGATCCTTTACTATTGATGCGGCATAGGCGACATCAATAGTAAAAAGTTGGTCACACGTGTCAAACACTTGTTTGACTCGTGTGACCAACCTGTCAATCAGTTTTCCAAGCGATGCTACAGATCGCTAGGAAAACGCTAGCATTCTGCAAGCTAATTACGCTTGCAAAACGCTAGTTTCTGGCGGGAATACGCATACCAAAAAAAATGCTTATTTCCCGCGGCAGAGAAGTTCGGGATTGCCACGGAAATTTCCGCGGCAATTCCGCAACGTGTGAACTTAGCCTAAAGGGAATGTGTTGTAAAAAATTTCCTATTGTTTAAATGCAATTTTTATTTGAGCAAATATTTAAGTATATATTTTTCTGTATTTTTAAATAAAATCCTGAAATCTGTTTTAACTCTGGTCACTGCTTCATAATAGGTTGATGTCTGTTCCGTAGAGATCACTTTTCAGTAGTCATCTCATTATCATCAGAGATAGGCTAACTATGAAGGGTGGCAACTATTTAGCGATATAACAATAGTAGGTGGTCACTTTTGGCATCCTCTCTTTCCGTACACAATAATCTCTGCACAGATTAGGCTACTTTCACACATCCGTTTTGGCCGGAATGCCGGATCCGGCAAATATTATGTAAAACCGGATGAGACGGATCCGATTTTTCGCCGATCCGTCTCGTGCATCCGACCAAAAACCGGATTCGTTATATCTGTTTCGTATGTTTTTTTATCCGTTTTTCGCCGGATTAGGACGGATCCGTTTTTTTAAAAACGCCCCTTTGTGGGCTTCCAAACGTGATTGGCTACTGTAATCCTATATATACACTGTTCCTACAGCCCATCTACAGAAGCAAGTGCAGGTTGGAGAGAAAAGCAAGTGACTGGCGAAGATGGATGTTTTATTGGAAATATTTTGAAGAATTTGGTGGATTTTACAGGGAGGCAATCGTTTGAAGGTGATAGTTCTGGAGAAGGAGAGAGCGAGACGTCAGCTCATTATGCGTCAGTGCCAACGACGATGCTGTATGTGGATCCACCCCATCACAGCCCTGAGACTAACTCGTGAGGTGTATTCTACACTCTGCATGGAGCTTAGACAAAACCCGGAGAAATTTTTTGCATACCTTCGGATGAAGAAAGAAAATTTTGATTTCTTGGTGGAGCGTATTGGAGAACAAATCCGAAGATCTGACACCTATTGCCGCTTCTCATTTTCTCCGGCGGAGCGTCTGATGGTCACTATAAGGTAAGCTACAACCCCTGGCAAAAATTATGGAATCACCGGCCTTGGATGATGTTCATTCAGTTGTTTTATTTTTTTGAAAAAAAAAACAGATCACAGACATGGCACAAAGCTGAAGTAATTTCAAATGGCAACTTTCTAGCTTTAAGAAACACTAAAAGAAATCAAGAACAAATAATGTGGTAGTCAGTAGTGTTGAGCATTCCGATACTGCAAATATCGGGTATCGGCCGATATTTGCTGTATCGGAATTTCGATTCTGAGTTCCGATAATTTTGTCATATCGGAGACCGGAATCGGTGTTTTCCGACCAAGTCTATGGGAGTTCCTGTGTCACAGAACGAAGTACGTGACACAGGAACTTCCCTAAACTGTCACTGTCAGTGTCGGTCGGGTCTGTCAGGTGTCAGGACTTAGCAGAGTCCGCACTTACCTGTCAGAAGATCCCCTTCCCCGGCGGTCACGTCCTCCTGGATGGCCGCCATTACCCTCTCCCTGGCGGTCACGTGCAGAATCTCGCGATAACTGCAGTGACTGCCGGGTACTGGGTAATCTCGGCCAGCTGTACTCTCGCGAAAGCTGGCCGTAAACCAGTCCTGATTACGTCGCCGCCGGGGACGCAGCTCAGGTAAGCAGCTCTGCTCTATGTGGATGTCAGGCCAGCCTGTCATCCAGATGTAGCAGAGCTGGACTCGTCGTGGGACACTCGTGACTTTGGACTGCGTCGGACAGGGAGTATTTGTGTTGGTTTATTATTTTTGTTTTTTTACAGGAGATCGATGGCGTCGCAGGAATGAGAGTGTAATAAAAATAATGAAAACTGTGTGGTATTTTATTTCATTAAAATACTTTTTTCTTGCTGTGTTTTTTTTTAAAATTTACAAACTATGATTAATAATGGATCGGTGTCTTATTGATGCCTCTCCATTATTAGCCGGGCTTATTGTCACTGATCAATCAAAGGTGACATTAACCCCTTATTACCCCACTTGCCACCGCTACAGGGCAAGTGGGAAGAGCCGGGTAAAGTGCCACAATTGGCGCATCTTTGGATGCACCATTTGTGGGGCTGCTGCAGCCTGGTATTTTTAGGCTGTTGAGGGCCAAAATCCATGGGCCTTGACAGTCTTTTAATACCAGGCCGCAGCAGTCTGCATTTTACTTGGCTGGTTAACAAAGATAGGGGGATACCCACGCCATTTTTTTTCGAGGGGATCCCCTATTTTTGTTAACCAGCCAAGCTAAGCAGACTGCTGTGGCCTGGTATTATCAGGCTTGCAAGGTCCATGGATATTGGATCCTTACCAGCCTGAAAAACCAGGCCTCAGCAGTCTGCTTCATCTGGCTGGTTAACAAAAATAGATATATATGTATTCTATGTGTGATATTAAGTGTTTACAAGGAAAGAATGGGGTTTTTTTTAGTTCCGATATTTCTGTCCCATTGACTTGCATTGTGTTTCTGGTATCGGATCGGCAATACCCGATACTTTTTGAAATATCGGGCCGATCCAATCCGATCCGATATTTTAGGATATCGGTGTTATGTTTCGGTAGCTGAGGAGTGCAGGTAAAAAAGGCAATACACCAGAGAAGTTGGAATCTATGAGATTGCAGTACCCTGACTAACCACCACAACTAGAGGCAGCCGTGGAGCGTTCTTACGTTGGTCCGAGACGCCTCGTCACAGCCTGAGAAACTAACTACACCTAAAGATAGAAAGAGGAAAGCTATCTGCCCCGGAGCAGATCCCCAAAGAACATAAAAAGCCCCCAAACATGTAATGGCGGTTAGACAAGATGAAATACTGACACAGACAGAAAATAGTATGAGCAAACGTTGGGGCCCAAACTACCTAAATAGAAAAGGATAGGAAGGGCACTTACTGCAATCCCAAAAAACCCTGAAAAGCACCAACTCTACTAATTTCAAAATCACCTGAGATCACACGACCTCTACCACTAAATTAGTTCTCTGGTGTAACAAAATCAAAACAGCAGCCACTGAAAAAACTGGAAAAAGCAAAAGTACAAACATCAGTGGCTGAACTAAACTGAGAGGGCAAAAGCCCCAGAGGGGACCCTGAAGGCCCCCACAGAAGTGCAGGACAAAATGCAAAAATCAAGCACAAAAACAAAAAGAAGAAAATGTCTTATCTGTTAGCAGGAGATGCAGACACGACACAGCAGGCTACAAAGGAAACAGGACTCAGATGAGACGAACAATTGATCACCGGCAACCCTGATGGGAAGGCGACTCCCTTATATAAGACCAGTCAGTAACACCTGATTCCCACTCCTCACAATCTTCACTGGACAGTCCAGTACCGCTTGTAACCACCAGAGGGAGCCTCTGCTCAGAACTCATTTCAAGTCCATTCACAACAGTACCCCCCCTTGAGGAGGGGTCACCGAACCCTCACTTGAGCAACCAGGTCGGTCAGGATGAGTTCTATGATACGCACGGATGAGTCTCCTAGCATGGATGTCCGAAGCAAACACCCAAGAATTGTCTTCCTGACCATAACCTCTCCACTTAACCAAATACTGGAGTTTCCGTCTAGAAAAACGAGAATTCAATATTTTCTCAACCACAAACTCCATATTGCCCTCAACCAGAACAGGGTCAGGAGGCAAAGCAGTAGGAACCACTGGCTCAACAAACCTCTTCAACAAGGACTTGTGGAACACGTTATGGATCTTAAATGTCCCTGGAAGAAGCAAACGAAAAGAAACAGGATTAAGAATCTCCATGATCTTATAAGGTCCAATGAACCTAGGCTTAAATTTAGGAGATGCCACTCTCATAGGAATATTTCTTGAGGACAACCAGACCAAGTCCCCCACTTTAAACCGAGGACCATCAGTCCTATGCCGGTTAGCAAACCGCTGGGCCCTCTCCTGAGAGAGGGACAACCTCTCCACTACCTGGTCCCAAATCTGTTGCATACGCTCCACAACAGAGTCAACACCTGGACAGACAGAAGCCTCCGTCTGTCCTGAAGAAAATCGAGGGTGAAACCCAGAATTACAGAAAAATGGAGACATCAAAGTGGCAGAGCTAGCCCTATTATTAAGAGCAAACTCAGCCAAAGGCAAAAAAGAGACCCAGTCATCCTGATCAGCAGACACAAAGCATCTTAGATAAGTCTCCAATGTCTGGTTTTTCTCTCAGTTTGACCATTGGTCTGAGGATGAAACGCCGAGGAGAAAGACAATTGAACACCAAGTTTAGAACAAAAAGTCCTCCAAAATCTGGAAACAAACTGGACTCCTCTGTCAGACACAATGTTCTCAGGAATGCCGTGTAAACGAACCACGTGCTGAAGGAACAAAGGCACCAATTCAGAAGAGGAAGGCAACTTAGGTAATGGCACAAGATGTATCATCTTGGAAAACCTATCACAAATCACCCAGATGACGGTCATTCTCTGAGAAACAGGGAGGTCGGAAATGAAATCCATAGAGATATAGGTCCATGGTCTCTTGGGCACAGGCAATGGCATCAACAAACCACTAGAGCGAGAGCAAGGCTTGGAGCGAGAGCAAGTCCCGCAGGACTGCACAAATTCCCTGACATCACGAGACAAGGTAGGCCACCAAAAGGACCGACTAACCAAGTCTCTGGTACCAAAAATTCCGGGATGCCCAGCCAACGCGGAACAATGAATCTCAGACATCACACTCTTTTTCCACTGGTCCGGGACAAACAATTTTCCAACAGGGCAGCGCTCGGGCCTATCCTCCTGACACCCCTCCAGAGCAAGTCTCAAATTGGGTGAGATGGCGGAAAGAACTACACCCTCTTTCAAAATAACAGAAGGATCAGATAACTCAGGAGAGTCCGCAAGGAAACTGTTCGAGAGGGCATCCGCCTTAACATTCTTAGTGCCAGGAAGAAAGGAAACCACAAAATTAAAACGTGTGAAAAACAAGGCCCACCTGGCCTGTCTAGGATTGAGTCGCTTGGCAGATTCCAGATAAACCAGATTCTTATGGTCCGTAAGGACCACCACCTGATGTTTGGTTCCCTCCAGCCAATGTCTCCACTCTTCAAAAGCCCACTTCATGGCCAGTAACTCCCGATTACCCACGTCATAATTACGTTCAGTAGGAGAAAATTTTCGAGAGAAAAAGGCACAAGGGTTACTTTTAGAGGTCTCTGGATCTTTTTGGGACAAAACGGCACCTGCCCCAATTTCAGAGGCATCAACCTCCACCTGAAATGGCAGAGAAACATCAGGCTGCTGTAGAACAGGAGCAGAAGTGAATCTCTGCTTAAGTTCCTGAAATGCAGAGACTGCCTCAGGAGGCCAATTCACCACATCAGAACCCTTTCTGGTCAAATCAGTCAATGGTTTAACAATAACCGAGAAATTACCAATAAATTTACGATAAAAATTGGCAAAACCCAAAAATCTTTGAAGAGCCTTTAATGAAGTAGGTTGGACCCAATCACAGATGGCCTGAACCTTGACCGGGTCCATTTCAATAACAGATGGGGACAAAATGAATCCCAGAAATGAGATCCTCTGTACGCCAAAAAGACACTTTGATCCCATCACATACAGAGAATTCTCTCTCAAAATCTGGAATACAGTTCGAACATGTTTCACATGAGAGTCCCAGTCATTAGAAAAAAATCAAGATATCATCCAAATAAACAATCAGAAATTTATCCACAAAATCCCTGAAAATGTCATTCATGAAGGACTGGAAGACAGAAGGAGCATTAGTGAGCCCAAAGGGCATCACAAGGTACTCAAAATGCCCCTCAGGGGTATTGAATGCCGTCTTCCATTCATCCCCGTGCTTAATGCGAATAAGGTTATATGCCCCCCTGAGGTCAAGCTTGGTAAACCAAGTAGCGTTTTTCACCCTGGAAAACAGTAGGTCAGTAATCAAAGGTAACGGGTATTGATATTTTACAGTAATATTGTTCAAAAGACGATAATCAATACACGGCCTTAATGAACCATCCTTTTTGGCCACAAAGAAAAAACCGGCACCTAAGGGTGAAGAGGATGGTCTGATATGACCCTTCTCCAATGATTCCTTGATATAAGACGGCATAGCGTCATGTTCAGGTACAGACAAGTTAAAAAGGTGACCTTTAGGGAATTTACTACCAGGCACTCATTCAATAGCACAGTCATAGCTCCTATGGGGAGGCAAGGATGCAGATTTACTTTCGCTAAACACATCAGAAAAATCAATCAAAAAGTCAGGAACATCCTGAGCCTGGGGGAGGCAGAAAAAAAGGAATGTTGGTATTAACACATTGGCAGCCCCAACTGGTTACAGACACAGATTTCCAATCCAAAACAGGATTATGAGACTGTAACCAAGGGAAACCCAGCACGATAATGTCATGCAGATTATACAGAACCAAAAATTTGCAGCACTCCTGTGATCAGGTTCAACCCTCATTATCACCTGAGTAGAGAACTGAGGTTTATTCTCAGCCAAAGGGGTAGAATCGATCCCCAGTAGGGGAATAGACTTCTGTAGGGGTATCAAGGGAAACCCACAACGTTTAGCAAAATCATAATGCATCAGGTTAATAGCTGCTCCAGAATCAATGAAAGCCTGAGCAGAAAATGAGGACAGAGAGCATATCAGAGTGACAGTTAATAAAAACTTAGTCTGAACACTACCCAAGACAACTGAGCGTGCAAAACGTCTTCCCCGCTTAGGGCAGACTGAAATAGCATGAGAGGCATCACCACAGTAGAAACATAACCCATTGCGCTTTCGAAACTCATGACGCTGTGCCCCAGACACCACTCTATCACACTGCATGGGTTCAGAAGCAGGTTCACAAGGCAACACCATTCCACGCATACTTCTCCGCTCAATCAAACCTCTGTCAATTTGAATCGCTAATGACATAGAATCATTGAGACCAGAGGGGACAGAGAATCCCACCATAACATCCTTTACATTATCTGACAGACCCTTCCGAAAAAGGGCCGCCAAAGCGTCGTCATTCCACTTGGTCAGGACTGCCCACCTACGGAATCTCTGACAGTATAACTCAGAGTCATCAAGCCCCTGATTTAATGCCAACAAGGCTTTTTCAGCTTGATCAGTGACATTAGGCTCATCGTACAATAACCCCAAAGCCTGAAAAAATGCATCAACATCACTCAAAACAGGATCCCCAGGTGTCAGGGAAAAAGCCCAATCCTGAGGATCGCAGCGCAGGAGAGAGATGACAATTTGAACCTGCTGCGCTGCGTTCCCTGAGGACTTAGATTTTAAGGCAAAAAACAATTTACAATTATTTTTGAAATTCTGAAACTTAGCTCGATCCCCTAAAAACAAATCTGGCATGGGAATCCTAGGTTCCACAACAGGCAACCTAGCAAGATAGGCAGCAATACTCCGAACCTCAGTGGCAAGCTGATCCACACGGCCAGACAACTGTGCAAACTCCATTGAGAGAAAAAAAAATCCTCCCCAGCACCCAGAGATACAGAGGGAAAAAAAATGCAACAAACAGAAAAATATCTCTGACAACTCTGACAACCTTTTTTCTTTCACAATATTTTTTCCCTTCTGTGAGTACCATACAATTTTCAATTTTTAGGCCGGTGATAATGTTATGTTTCGGTAGCTAAAGGGGTGCAGGTAAAAAAGGCAATACACCAGAGAAGTTGGAATCTATGAGATTGCAGTACCCTGACTAACCACCACAACTAGAGGCAGCCGTGGAGCGTTCCTACGTTGGTCCTAGACGCCTCGTCACAGCCTGAGAAACTAACTACACCTAAAGATAGAAAGAGGAAAGCTATCTGCCCCGGAGCAGATCCCCAAAGAACATAGAAAGCCCCCAAACATGTAATGGCGGTTAGACAAGATGAAATACTGACACAGACAGAAAATAGTATGAGCAAACGTTGGGGCCCAAACTACCTAAATAGAAAAGGATAGGAAGGGCACTTACTGCAATCCCAAAAAACCCTGAAAAGCACCAGCTCTACTAATTTCAAAATCACCTGAGATCACACGACCTCTACCACCTAAATTAGTTCTCTGGTGTAACAAAATCAAAACAGCAGCCACTGAAAAAACTGGAAAAAGCAAAAGTACAAACATCAGTGGCTGAACTAAACTGAGAGGGCAAAAGCCCCCGGAGGGGACCCTGAAGGCCCCCACAGAAGTGCAGGACAAAATGCAAAAATCAAGCACAAAAACAAAAAGAAGAAAATGTCTTATCTGTTAGCAGGAGATGCAGACACGACACAGCAGGCTACAAAGGAAACAGGACTCAAGGATTGAGACCAGAACAATTGATCACCGGCAACCCTGATGGGAAGGTGACTCCCTTATATAAGACCAGTCAGTAACACCTGATTCCCACTCCTCACAATCTTCACTGGACAGTCCAGTACTGCTTGTAACCACCAGAGGAGCCTCTGCTCAGAACTCATTTCAAGTCCATTCACAACAATCGGGCAGTATCGCTCAACTCTAGTAGTCAGTAATGGTTATTTTTTTAACCAA
>JARQOD010005873.1:0-45786 GCA_033576555.1 Oophaga sylvatica
TATATAGGGCAGCATTGAATGGCCCATAGTATATATAAGGCAGCATTGAATAGCCCATAGTATATATAAGGCAGCATTGAGAGGCCCATAGTATATATAAGGCAGCATTGAATGGCCCATAGTATATAGCGCAGCATTGAATGGCCCATAGTAATATAGGGCAACATTGAGAGGCCCATTCTAGTATATAGCGCAGCATTGAATGGCCCATAGTATATATAAGGCAGCATTGAATGGCCCATAGTATATATAAGGCAGCATTGAATGGCCCATAGTATATAGCGCAGCATTGAATGGCCCATAGTATATATAGCGCAGCATTGAATGACCCATAGTATATACAGTATAAGGCAGCATTGAGAGGCCCATTCTAGTATATAGCGCAGCATTGAATGGCCCATAGTATATATAGCGCAGCATTGAATGGCCCATAGTATATATAGTGCAGCATTGAATGGCCCATAGTATATATAGTGCAGCATTGAGAGGGCCTCTCAATGCTGCCCTATATATACTATGGGCCATTCAATGCTGCGCTATATACTAGAATGGGCCTCTCAATGCTGCCCTATATATACTATGGGCCATTCAATGCTGCGCTATATACTAGAATGGGCCTCTCAATGCTGCCCTATACTACTATGGGACATTCAATGCTACGCTATATACTATAATCGGCCTCTCAGAGGCTCATTATAGTATATACCGTAGCGTAGCATTAAATGGGGGCCATAGTATATAGGGCAGCATGCCAGCATTGAGAGGCAGAGGCCCATAATATAGCGCAGCCTCTATATTGTAATGCACTCCCCATAGGCAGTCTTATTTATAATGCACCCCATAGGCAGCCTTACTTATAATGCACCCCATATGCAGCCTTACTTATAATGCACCCCATATGCAGCCTTACTTATGATGCACCCCCATATCCAGCCGTATTTATAATGCACCTCCATATCCAGCCGTACTTATAATGCACCCCCATATCCAGCCGTACTTATAATGCACCCCATATCCAGCCGTACTTATAATGCACCCCATATCCAGCCGTATTTATAATGCACCTCCATATCCAGCCGTACTTATAATGCACCCCCATATCCAGCCGTACTTATAATGCACCCCATAGGCAGCCTTACTTATAATGCACCCCCATATCCAGCCATACTTATAATTCACCCCATATGCAGCCTTACTTATAATGCACCCCATAGGCAGCCTCTGTACTATAATGTACCCCCTTTACAAAAATAATAAATTCTGTACTCACCTCTCTTGCTCCAGGCTCCTGCGCTGCTCATTGTTCTCCCTCTCAGCGTCTGACTGCCGGCGCCGGGCAGTGACGTCATCGCGCCCGCTGTCAGACGCTGAGAGGGGGATTATGGGAGAGAAGGAGCGCTCGCTCCTCCCTCAATGCGGTCAGCTGTATTGGCTGGATGCCGATACAGCTGACTCTGCGATGACGGGCGGGGGGCCCACTGCTGGCACCGGGCCCCCCACCGCCTGCTCAGGGGCCCCATAGCGGCCGGGCGGCAGAGCAGGGAGATTGATTCTCCCTGCCATGCCACAGAAAGTAACACCGCCCCCTCTGCCCCCCTGGTAGCTACGCTACTGGGCCTATCTCTAACAAGGGGCCTGGAGCTGCAGCTCCATCAGCCCCTACGTTAATCCGGCCCTGCTCCTATGTACAAGAATATATCTACTATAATACTGCTCCCTATGTACAAGAATAATACTGCTCCCTATGTACAAGAATATACCTACTATAATACTGCTCCCTATGTACAAGAATATAACTACTATAATACTGCCCCTATGTACAAGAATATAACTATTATAATACTGCCCCCTATGTACAAGAATATAACTACTATAATACTGCTCCTATATATAAGAATATAACTACTATAATACTGCTCCCTATATACAAGAATATACCTACTATAATACTGCTCCTATGTACAAGAATATATCTACTATAATACTGCCCCTATGTACAGGAATATAACTGCTATAATACTGCCCCTATGTACAAGAATATAACTACTATAATACTGCCCCCTATGTACAAGAATATAACTACTATAATACTGCCCCTATGTACAAGAATATAACTACTATAATACTGCTCCTATGTACAAGAATATAACTACTAGAATACTGTCACTATGTACAAGAATATAACTACTATAATACTGCTCCTATGTACAAGAATATAACTACTATAATACTGCCCCTATGTACAAGAATATAACTACTATAATACTGCTCCTATGTACAAGAATATAACTACTATATTACTGCCCCTATATACAAGAATATAACTACTATAATACTGCTCCTATGTACAAGAATATAACTACTATATTACTGCTCCTATGTACAAGAATATAACTACTAGAATACTGTCACTATGTACAAGAATATAACTACTATATTACTGCTCCTATGTACAAGAATGTAACTACTAGAATACTGTCACTATGTACAAGAATATAACTACTATAATACTGCCCCTATGTACAAGAATATAACTACTATAATACTGTCACTATGTACAGGAATATAACTACTATAATACTGCTCCTATGTACAAGAATATAACTACTATAATACTGTCACTATGTACAGGAATATAACTACTATAATACTGCTCCTATGTACAAGAATATAACTACTATAATACTGCTCCTATGTACAAGAATATAACTACTATAATACTGCCCCTATGTACAAGAATATAACTACTATAATACTGCTCCTATGTACAAGAATATAACTACTATAATACTGCTCCTATGTACAAGAATATAACTACTATAATACTGCTCCTATGTACAAGAATATAACTACTAGAATACTGTCACTATGTACAAGAATATAACTACTATATTACTGCTCCTATGTACAAGAATATTACTACTATAATACTGTCACTATGTACAGGAATATAACTACTATAATACTGCTCCTATGTACAAGAATATAACTACTATAATACTGCTCCTATGTACAAGAATATAACTACTATAATACTGCCCCTATGTACAAGAATATAACTACTATAATACTGCTCCTATGTACAAGAATATAACTACTATAATACTGCTCCTATGTACAAGAATATAACTACTATAATACTGCCCCTATGTACAAGAATATAACTACTATAATACTGCTCCTATGTACAAGAATATAACTACTATAATACTGCTCCTATGTACAAGAATATAACTACTAGAATACTGTCACTATGTACAAGAATATAACTACTATAATACTGCTCCTATGTACAAGAATATAACTACTAGAATACTGCCCCTATGTACAGGAATACAACTACTATAATACTGCTCCAATGTACAAGATATAACTACTATAATACTGCTCTATGTACAGAATATAACTACTATAATACTGCCCTATGTACAAGAATATAACTACTATAATACTGCCCCTATGTAAGAATATAACTACTATAATACTGCTCCTATGTACAAGAATATAACTACTATAATACTGCTCTATGTAAAATATAACTACTATAATACTGCCCCTATGTACAAGAATATAACTACTATAATACTGCCCTATTACAAGAATATAACTACTATAATACTGCTCCCTATGTACAAGAATATAACTACTATAATACTGCTCCTATGTATAGAATATAACTACTATAATACTGCCCCTATGTACAAGAATATAACTACTATAATACTGCTCCTATATAGAATATAACTACTATAATACTGCCCCTATGTACAAGAATATAACTACTATAACACTGCACCTATATAGAATATAACTACTATAATACTGCCCCTATGTACAAGAATATAACTACTATAATACTGCTCCTATATAGAATATAACTACTATAATACTGCCCCTATGTACAAGAATATAACTACTATAACACTGCCCTTTTATAGAATATAACTACTATAATACTGCCCCTATGTACAAGAATATAACTACTATAACACTGCACCTATATAGAATATAACTACTATAATACTGCCCCTATGTACAAGAATATAACTACTATAATATGACCTATATAGAATATAACTACTATAATACTGCCCCTATGTACAAGAATATAACTACTATAATACTGCCCTATGTAAGAATATAACTACTATAAACTGCACCTATATAGAATATAACTACTATAATACTGCCCCCTATTAAGAATATAACTACTATAACTGCACCTATTAGAATATAACTACTATAAACTGCCCTATTAAAATATAACTACTATAAACTGCCCTATATAGAATATAACTACTATAACACTGCACCTATATAGAATATAACTACTATAACACTGCACCTATATAGAATATAACTACTATAATACTGCCCCTATATAGAATATAACTACTATAACACTCACGTATATAGAATATAACTACTATAACACTGCACCTATATAGAATATAACTACTATAAACTGCACCTATATAGAATATAACTACTATAATACTGCCCCTATGTACAAGAATATAACTACTATAACACTACACGTATATAGAATATAACTACTATAACACTGCCCCTATATAGAATATAACTACTATAACACTGCCCTATATAGAATATAACTACTATAATACTGCCCCTATGTACAAGAAAAATATATAACAAAAAAATACTATAACACTGCACTATATAGAATATAACTACTATAATACTGCCCCTATGTAAGAATATAACATAACTAATAAGAATAATCTATACTGCCCTATATAGAATATAACTACTATAATACTACCCCTATTATAGAATATAACTACTATAACACTGCTCCTATGTATAAGATAATATAACTACTATAATACTGCCCCTATGTAAAGAATATAACTACTATAATACTGCTCCTATGATAAGAATATAACTACTATAATACTGCTCCCTATGTACAAGAATATAACTACTATAATACTGCTCCTATGATAGAATATAACTACTATAATACTGCCCCCTATGTACAAGAATATAACTACTATAATACTGTTCCTATATAGAATATAACTACTATAATACTGCCCCTATGTACAAGAATATAACTACTATAACACTGCACCTATATAGAATATAACTACTATAATACTGCCCCCTATGTACAAGAATATAACTACTATACACTGCACCTATATAGAATATAACTACTATAATACTGCCCCCTATGTACAAGAATATAACTACTATAATATTGCACCTATATAGAATATAACTACTATAATACTGCCCTCTATGTACAAGAATATAACTACTATAACACTGCACCTATATAGAATATAATACTATAATACTGCCCCTATGTACGAATATAATACTATAACACTGCACCTATAAAGAATATAACTACTATAACACTGCACCTATATGGAATATAACTACTATAATACTGCCCCCTATGTACAAGATATATTACTATAACACTACACGTATATAGAATATAACTACTATAACACTGCACCTATATAGAATATAACTACTATAATACTGCCCTCTATATAGAAATATAACTACTATAACACTGCACCTATATAGAATATAACTACTATAATACTGCCCTATGTAAAACATATAATATATAACTTGAACCTATATAGGAATATAACTACTATAATACTGCTTCCTATATACAACAATTTTGGGTAAGAAAAGATTCTGAGAACATCTTCAGTGAAGAATAGGAATAATCTCCTTTGCTTGTTAACAAGAACGCGATCTGCGGGTTATTTACATGGCGTCAGGCGATTGCAGTGATTTATCGCCCTCAGATGCTGATGATATAAAACAAGAAGGATAATGAATATTCTTATGTAGAAGCTGAAACTTTCTGCACTGGAGGTTTCATGAGTCGTCTCTCTCACAGGCCGCCGCCGCCGCTGCTGGGGATTTGGTCGCGTCCTAAATAAGTATGAAGAATTGATGACTCCTAAATCTCAGAAATTGTGCTGAGTTATTACTCTGAATCCGGTGACAGCTGGTAAACAGGACGGAGCGAATCTCCAAACTTCAGAACTCGGGTTAAGAAAGCTGAAAATATGAGCCAAAATCTATTACAATTACAAAGTAAAGTGTCAGCGGAGATTATATGGTGCTGAGGACCCCGGCGACCTCCGGAGGGAAATCAGACTTTTGTTTGTATATTTTAACCAGTTTAAAGTGATTTGAAAGTTAAAAAATTGTTTCAGTTTCAGCAGGAAGTATTGGAATTGTCGGCATGCAGCTCTGGAGCACAAAATGCTGCTCTAATGACTGATATTTATATTTACAGGAGAAAGTAATTCGGAAACTTTTTGGGATCTGGAAGTAAAGGGGTACAAAATGTTTTTGCACTGCAGGTCATGATATTAAAAATGTTGGGGAGCAATTAGAGCAAAGCGGAACTTGGGTGACTTTGCCCTGGTGTCCTAGGTGGATAAAGCCAATGGCACCTCCCCAGGCACTGACTCCATGTGCACTGCCCCATCTTGTGCCCTCGTTTAGTGTCAGAGGGGCCCGATACAATGAGCCTGGCAGAGACGTCTCCATGTGAGATATTGGAGCTACAGAGTGCCATAAGCCCCGCAGCTCGGGGCCCCATTATCTGCACTACATTTATTACAAATTACCTATCAGGACAAATAAACCCATTATGTTCTGTGTATTGGGCACCTTATCACACACACTGTATATGAGGACCCTCTCTGGATGAGGCACTGTATATGGGGGCATTCTCTGGATAGGGAAACATTGTTACAACTCAGTCTTCAGTCATGGCCAAAAGTTTTGAGAATGACACAAATATTAATTTTTACAAAGTCTACTGCTTCACTTTTTCTAATGGCAATTTTCATATACTCCAGAATGTTATAAAGAGTGATCAGCTTAACAGCAATTACTTGCAAAGTCAATATTTGGCTAGAAAATGAACTTTATCCCCCAAAACACATTTCAACATCATTGCAGCCTGCCTTAAAAGGACCAGCTAACCTCTTTTCAGTGATTGCTCCATTAACACAGGTGTGGGTGTTGATGAGGACATGGCTGGAGATCAATCTGTCATGATTAAGTAAGAATGACACCACTGGACACTTTAAAAGGAGGCTGGTGCTTGGAATCATTGTTTCTCTTCTGTTAACCATGGTTATCTCTAAAGAAACACGTGCAGTCATCATTGCAATGCACAAAAATGGCCTAACAGGGAAGAGTATCGCAGCTAGAAAGATTGCACCTCAGTCAACAATCTATCGCATCATCAAGAACTTCAAGGAGAGAGGTTCCATTGTTGCCAAAAAGGCTCCAGGGCGCCCAAGAAAGACCAGCAAGCGCCAGGACCGTCTCTTAAAAGTGTTTCAGCTGCGGGATCGGGCTACCAGCAGTGCAGAGCTTGCTCAGGAATGGCAGCAGGCAGGTGTGAGTGCATCTGCACGCACTGTGAGGCGGAGACTCTTGGAGCAAGGCCTGGTCTCAAGGAGGGCAGCAAAGAAGCCACTTCTCTCCAGAAAAAACATAATGGACTGACTGATATTCTGCAAAAGGTACAGGCAGTGGACTGCTGAGGACTGGGGTAAAGTTATTTTCTCTGATGAATCCCCTTTTCGATTGTTTGGGACATCAGGAAAACGCCTCATTCGGAGAAGACAAGGTGAGCGCTACCACCAGTCTTGTCTCATATCAACTGTTAAGCATCCTGAAACCATTCATGTGTGGGGTTGCTTCTCAGCCAAGGGAATCGGCTCTCTCACAGTCTTGCCTAAAAACACAGCCATGAATAAAGAATGGTACCAGAATGTCCTCCAAGAGCAACTTCTCCCAACCCTCCAAGAGCAGTTTGGCGATCAACAATGCCTTTTCCAGCATGATGGAGCACCTTGCCATAAAGCAAAGGTGATAACTAAATGGCTCAGGGAACAAAACATAGAGATTTTGGGTCCATGGCCTGGAAACTCCCCAGATCTTAATCCCATTGTGAACTTGTGGTCAATCATCAAGAGACGGGTGGACAAACAAAAACGTAAAAATTCTGACAAAATGAAAGCATTGATTGTGCAAGAATGGACTGCTATCAGTCAGGATTTGGTCCAGAAGTTGATTGAGAGCATGCCAGGGAGAATTGCAGGGTCCTGAAGAAGAAGGGTCAACACTGCAAATATTGACTTGCTGCATCACTCATTCTAAAGGTACTGCCACACTACACAATCCCGCTAGCGATCTCGTTAGCGTCGCATACTAATGAGATCGCTAGCGGGATTGTTTCTATATCGCTAGTAGCTACCTATTTTAGCGATGTCGTTAGGACGCAATCGCGGTTAGCGATCTCCTTAACGACTTTAGCGGGTACCGCTAAATCGCTAAAAAAGGTGCCACACTTAGCGATATATACTTACCCAGCGGGGCGCCAGCGACGAAAATAGGGTCCGGAACGATTCCAGCGACGAGCGAGATCACAGCAGGAAGCTCGTCGCTGGCAGATGCCGCACACAACAACATCGCTAACGGGATCGCTAAATAGTGACGTTTTTTAGCGATCCCGTTAGCGATGTTGTTTAGTGTGGCATACCCTTAACTGTCAATATAAGCTTTTGTTACTCATATGTTTGCAATTATTATATTTCTGTCTGTGATAAAAACATCTGTCAAACACACATAAAAACCAGAGGGCAGCAGATCATGTGAAAATATAATATTTGTGTCATTCTCAAAACTTTTGGCCATGACTGTACAAGTTATTGATACATTGCTAGTGTTGAGCGATACGATAATGCAAGTATCAGGTATCGGCCGATATTAGCTCTATCGGCCTTTCGATAATTCGTTTCGATATTTTCGTATTATCGAATACCGGAATCGGATTTGTCACTGTCACTGTGAGTGCCCTGTCGGTCGGGTCTGTCAGGAGTCAGCGGCACTTACCTGGCAGAAGATCTCCGGCGGTCACGTCCTGGACTGCTTCATGGCCGCCATCTTCTTTCCCCGGCGGTCACATGCAGTTTTTCGCGATAACTGCAGTGACTGCAGGGTAATCCCGGCCGTAAACCAGTCCGATGACGTCACCGCCGGGGAAGCAGGTAATCAGCTGTGCTGCGCCGGGATTCTGATTAGCAGAGCTGGATCGTCGTGGGACACTCGTTACTATGGACTGCGTCGGTCAGGTGGTATACTTTTTTTTTTTTTTTCATTTTTTTACAGGAGATCGATGGCGTCGCAGGATGAGACGGTAATAAAAGAAATGAAAACTGTGTTTTTTTTTTTTTTTATTAAATTAAAAAAATTTTTTTGGAACATTCACCCGTCCGGGTACATAAACAATTTAACTATTTATTTACATACAGGGACCCTGTCCGGGTTATTTAGACTTCTTTGGCAGGGGTGTTCCAGGTACCACCTGGTACTCTTCTGGTGCTTGCCAAACATCCGAGACACCAAGGACCACCAGGACCTGATGACTTCGTGTGGCCTGTACAGTCAAGTCGTGACCCGCTATCTGGGTCTGTGTGGCCACCTCTTTCATCTCTCTCCGGGTCTGGAGCCCTATGTCACGGACTGTACGAACCCCAGGGGGCCTAACAGGCGCCGGGTACAGGCCAGCTATACTTATCATGTCCATAGCTGGGGCTGCTGAGGAGACCACTGAGGGAGGCTGGGGAGATTTACGGCGTGGGGTGGGCACTTTTGCAGAGGCCTGGATGTGGGAGGCTGAAGGCTTCGAGGGTCTCACAGGTTCCTGACACACTGGGGAGTAGGGGTCGCACCTGGTAACATTTAGGGCGTACCACCCATTGTAACCCCAGTGTCGGGTGTAAGTCACCAAGTCTCCTGGCAACAGGTCCCTCCCTGGGTGTCCTTCTGGGAGGTGAGTCTCCACGTCCCGCCGGGTCACAAAGACTTCTAAATAAAGTCCAGGCTCCTGGATGAAGCCCCACCCACCTTTCAATTTAAAGCTCCGTACTGCACCCTTACGCCGCGGCTCACTCAGGGTTCCTTTATCCTTTCTCATCCGGTCCTTATCTGCCCGGTCCTTCTCGATGTGACGTTGGCAAAGCTTTTGGGTTTCTCGCTGCTCCCTTTGTCGCTCTGCTTCCCGCTCCCAACGTCTCCACTCTTCCTCCTGACGCCGGTTGTAATTCTCCTCCACCAGCAGCTCCATGTCTCCACCACTCCACTGCAGCTTACAGTGTCCGGTTTGCGGCAGCTCTCCTGTCGCCCCCCAGTCCTGGCGGCGCTCCCCTGGGAAAAGCAGACGGCTCTAAATCAGATGACAGTCGGGGCTCCGGTACAGGCAGGTCGTGCTCTGGTGCCTGCGCGGCCTCCTCCATGAGGACGGGTGTCGCTTCTTCTGTCTCAGCGACGGGGGCAGACAGCAGGATCTGGGGTGCTGCTGACGGTGCTGCGGTTTTTGCAGGAACGGGTGCCTCCACTGCGACAACGTCAACCGGATCACATTGCAAGGACTCCTCTACTAGAACGGGTGCCTCACCTTCCGGTACAGACACTTCAGGTAAGAGGGATTGGCGCCGCTCCAAGTTTATTTTAGGGCACGCCAGCTGGCTTCCATCCTGGCGACCTCCTCCCGGTGCCGGGCCAGGCCTCTTAGGGTATCCTCCGCTTCTTGCAGCGTAGGAGGGTTTCCAGGCCGGGTGCCCAACGGTGGTTCCGTGGCGATCGGGTCGCTTCCGTGGGGGGAGAGCTCTGACTGCTCCATCCCTTCCCACTTCTGCTCGTCGTGTCCATTAGCCATCTCTGCCAAGTCACATGTGTCATTAGCATCTGGAGAGGGCCCCTCTTTTGTAGGGAGGCGGGACCTTCGTGTTAGTTTCCGCACACTGAGGAGGATGAGGAGGCGGAACTCCAGAGCTGTGGGGCACGATGTTACATTGCAGTACCATTTACAGTGGGCGGCCATCGTTTTCATGCCACTGAGTGAGTGACACCCACGAAGAGCACGCCCTTCTTCTTCACCAGTGCCTCGTCGTGACGCAGATATGGCGGAAAAATGGCAAATACATTCTCTGATGATTTTAGCAATTCTCAAGCACAAAACCAGTGCAATTCAGGCACACAGGACTCGCTTATAGCGAGCTACAGAATCCTGTTCGTGACGCCCAAGTTGAGTCGCACAGAGCCAGAGGTTTTGGGGGTACTCGGCACCGAGCCCGTCGACTTCTATGAGGTATGTCACGTCTTTACCCGGCAATTGAATAGAGTCGATTTTACTATGTAGAAGTGTATAAACTATAAATATATGTATATATATATGTCACAATGACATGTATATATATATATATGTATTCTATGTGTGTATATTTTGTGTTTACAACGAAAGAAAGGGTTTTTTTTGTTGCGATATTTTGTTCCCATAGACTTACATGGGACTTCTGGTATCGGAATCGGGTATCGACGATATTTAGTGCTATCGGCGATACAATTTCGATACGATATTTTTAGATATCGAGCAATATCGCTCAACACTATACATTGCAGCTAATGTTTAGCAGCAAACAAACTCAGGAACCTAAACTTCTTAACCCTTCCTTTTGCACATAATTGTAGATTATAGCATTTAAAGGGTTTGTTCTATATACATTATGTATCACATATCCACAGAATGGATGAAAAATTATGGGAACAGCTAAAAAGACCCAGGCAGATCCCAAGAAGTGGGGTCCCATAGTCTCCTGTGTGAGTGCAGCGGTAATGAGCATGTGCGACCACTGCACTATTCACTGTCTGTAGGAATGGTGGTCGCACATGCTCAGTACAGCTCCATTCACACAGGTGACTATAGAACTGCCGTTGTAGGGAATGGTGGTCGCACATGCTCAGTACAGCTCCATTCACACAGGCGACTATAGAACTGCCGTTGTAGGGAATGGTGGTCGCACATGCTCAGTACAGCTCCATTCACACAGGCGACTATAGAACTGCCGTTGTAGTGAATGGTGGTCGCACATGCTCAGTACAGCTCCATTCACACAGGCGACTATAGAACTGCCGTTGTAGTGAATGGTGGTCGCACATGCTCAGTACAGCTCCATTCACACAGGCGACTATAGAACTGTCGTTGTAGGTGATGGTGGGGTTTCAGCATTCAGTCCCCCAGCAATAATCACACAGTTATTATAATAGGAGATAAATGTTAATTATTTGAGACCTCCTCTGGGCACTATGACTAACAGTTACATGTTCTATATTTCCTGAAGGTGGTATAATAGGGATTATTAGCCCTTTATAAGTGCAGTGTGGTAACAATACTGTCCTGCACTTATCGTAGGGGACTGATTGGTTCTGTTTCTTTTATTGTCTACAAGCACCAATGGTATGTGCACCGGGAAATGCTTCCCCTTTAGTAGGGCAGGGGGTACTGTTTCTCCTTGTTGAGACTTATAGTCCAGGCAATGCATCCTGAGGGAAAAAGATACAAATTATCTATCTAGCAGGGGAATGAAATCTGACACAACAGTTCCACCTAATGGCTAAGGGAGGAACTGTAGCGTCAGCTGCCTTCCTCCTTGAGGAGAGCTAATTTGCATATCTTGGCCGGGGAGGCAAGTAAGCCATAAGCAGCTGCATATCCCTCCTACCCCGTGATACAACGTTGCATCTCCCTAGTAATTTCCATAAAGTTCGTTGTGATTCGCCAGCGATCTGCGGACCCCCAGGATATAGAGATCACGTTATGACTCCGGCCTCTTCATTCCGGAGGTCAATTTTTAACCGAATCCTAGTGCGGTATAAATAGATTTGTCAGTGCTCTCAATGACGGCATTAATCAGCTATAATGAATGCTTTAATCTGCCATATAATTAGACAGGAAGACAAGAGTGTGTTAATTACGTCTGGTTATCCGCAGCGGCGGAGCGGCCGATGGCGCTGCTTATCACCCCGACGCGCGCTCAGCCAACATTCACCGGCTCCTTAGATTATATTATCCTATATTAACCGTGTGGGGTGCATTATAACCGTCATCTAATGCATATACCGCGATACTCATGTGGACAGGGACAATCCCACGAGCAGAGTCAGGGAAGGCTGGCAGAATTAGGCACAATCTCTTCCCTTTATCCCTATAGAAGGGAACACAGGTCAATACCTAAAGCTCCAGATTTGCGTGGGGCCCCCCCTTTAACAAAAATCAGGACCCAATATTCCCCAAGATCTTCCAACTTTCGGGATACATTTTATTTTTTACCTACCTGCATGTAACAGGGGCTAAAAGTCATTTTTACGATTGGGTTTCATGAAACATTTTGCACCGTTATCCTTCTTCAGTCGCTGTCTATTGCCGGCTGCAGAATGAGCTAACTGAGAATCAGTCAGTAAGCTCGGAATGAGAGTCTGATGGGGCGTTTGTAAATCCCTTATCTGTCTTTTTCTGAGCTCTTCTCAGCTGATTTATGATCTTAGACCGTGTCAAAGTTGAATGTGCAGAGAAACAAAGAGCCTTTAAAAAACAAAAAACGCTGCAACATTTTTAATGACGCGCAATTGTAAAAACTATTTTGCAACTCCCAGCATGCCCATAGTCTCCCAGCAGCTGTCAGGGGATGCTGGGAGTTGTAGTGTGAGCTGCAGTGCTGCAGGGTTATGATCTCTGACCACTAACTGTATGCAGGGGAACAATCCAATGTAATGAGTTTGGGGCCAATCGGGGGCCCCACATGTCCACTAATAACAGAAAAGTATAAGTGTAGTATCCAAGCTTGCTGACGCCATACAGTCGGCCATATAATGGCGCCCTCTACCGGTCACATGTGGACCGACAGCCGCTGGCGTCCCGAATTTCCTGCACCGATCTGTTTGGATGAAAGGAAGCACAAGCCCAAATCTCGCCCAAAAGATTCATAAGTCCAAAAGCAGAAAGAAAGCAATTCTGATGGCAGCTCGAGCGCATGAATAATTCAGCGGAATATCTTAGTAATTACTATATCAAGCGATATCAGCGCCATCACGCGCCTTTACAGGACTCCGACAACTCTCCCTGCAACCAACATTAATAAATAAAGCGCAATTTTCCTGCTTAAATTTGTTGTTTGATGCATAAATATTTTATTGGTGTTAATACATTTTAAATAATCATCCAGAACCTCTAAATGTGGAGTCCTGAACCCGACGATGGGCCAAAAACGAGATCCCCTACTACATTTATAGGGACCGATTAGGTTTATAGAATTATCCCACAATATTAATTATAGCGAGCGGCGGGTGGGCGGAGAAGAAAAGTGAGAAAAATATGTAGGCAATACCGCAGACGGCCATTAGGGGGCAGCAACAGCTCTGCCGATTATTACAATTATTATTATTATAATAATAATAATAATAATCTTTATTTATATAGCGCCATCATATTCCGCAGCGCTTTACAGTTTAACAGTTTCAGAACACAAGTCATAAGTAACAACTTTAACAATACAATAATTAAAGCAAAATCAGCCGCCCCTGCTCGTGAGAGCTTACAATCTACAATGAGGTGGGGGAGATACAAAGTACAGGTGCGTATATACAATGGTGCATTTACAATGATGGTCCAGCCATCTTGAGGGAGTGAGGGATGGATGGAGATAGTGAATGGGCTACACACACACACTTACACATAGAATGACTTTGATTAGTGAATGTGATAGGTCGCTCTGAACAAATGTGTTTTGAGGGAGCGCCTGAAACTATGAAAATTGTGGATAGTCCTAATTTCTTGGGGTAGAGCATTCCAGAGGATTGGCGCAGCACGGGAGAAGTCTTGGAGTCGGGAGTGGGAGGTACGGATTAGTGCAGAGGTAGTCGAAAGTCGTTTGCAGAGGCAGCAGCAGTCGTTAGGCCGATAGATAGAAATGAGGGAGGAGATGTAGGGGGGTGCTGCACTGTGGAGAGGACGGGCAGGGTGATAGAAATGAGGGAGGAGATGTAGGGGGGTGCTGCAGTGTGGAGAGGACGGGCAGGGTGATAGATAGAAATGAGGGAGGAGATGTAGGGGTGTGCTGCACTGTGGAGGGGATGGGCAGGGTGATAGATAAAAATGAGGGAGGAGATGTAGGGGGTGCTGCAGTGTGGAGAGCTTTGTGGGTGAGAACCAGTACTTTGAATTGGATCCTATAATGAATGGGCAGCCAGTGTAAGGACTGGCGAAGAGCGGACGCGTCCGAGTACCGATTAGCCAGATGGATGACCCTGGCTGCTGCATTAAGGATGGACTGGAGAGGGGATAGTCGAGTAATGGGGAGGCCAAGTAATAGAGCGTTGCAGTAGTCCAGGCGGGAGTGGATCAATGCTGCAGTGAGGGTTTTTGTTGTTTCCATGGTGAGAAAAGGGCGGATTCTAGAGATGTTCTTTAGGTGTAGACGGCAAGAGCGGGCAAGAGATTGTATATGGGAGGTGAAGGAGAGATTGGTATCAAACATAACACCCAGACAGCGAGCCTGCTGCCGGGGTGTTATTATGGTGCTGCCCACGGAGAGGGAAATGTCAGATTTAGGGAGGTTAGTAGACGGCGGGAGCAGAAGGAGTTCAGTTTTGGAGAGGTTGAGTTTCAGATAGAGAGCGGACATGATGTTGGAGACTGCGGACAGACAGTCGGTGGCGTTCTGTAGTACAGCGGGGTAAGGTCGGGGGATGACGTGTATAGTTGTGTGTCATCAGCATAAAGATGGTACTGAAAGCCAAATCTGCTGATGGTCTGTCCAATTGGGGCCTTGTAGAGAGAGAAGAGAAGGGGGCCAAGGACTGAGCCCCGGGGTACACCGACAGTGAGAGGAAGAGGAGATGACGTGGAGCCAGAGAACGAAACACTGAAGGAGCGGTCAGAAAGATAGGAGGAGAACCAGGAGAGAACAGTGTCCTTAATACCTAGTGAGTGGAGCCTAGACAGTAGGAGACGGTGGTCAACCGTGTCGAAAGCTGCAGAAAGGTCGAGAAGAATGAGCAGAGAGTGGTCGCCGTTACGTTTTGCTGTAAGAAGGTCATTGGTCACTTTGATGAGTGCAGTTTCGGTCGAATGTAGGGGGCGGAAGCCGGACTGTGAAGGTTCTAGGAGGGAGTGATGGAGAGGTAACGGGTGAGGCGGGAGTAGACCAGGCGCTCCAAAAGTTTAGAGATGAAGGGGAGATTGGAGACCGGTCTGTAGTTGTTTGTGCAGGAAGGGTCGAGAGCGGGTTTCTTTAGAAGTGGAGTAATGATGGAGTGTTTGAAGGAGGATGGGAAAATGCCAGAGGAGAGTGAGAGATTAAAGATTGTAGTTAGGTGAGTTGTGACGACTGGAGGAGATGTGAGGGAATGGGGTCGGTAGTACATGTAGTTGGAAGAGAGGAGTCTGGAGACTTCTGTGATGGGATCAAATGTGGAAAGTGAGCCAGGGGAAATGCAGGGAGGGATGGGAGTCACAGCACTTGGTGGTTGAGAGCAGATTTCCTGATGGATAGTATCTATTTTTTCTAAAAAATGGGAGGCCAGGTCGTCAGCACAAATGTCTGTGATAGGGGCTTGTGCTTTTGGCCTGAGGAGGGAGTGAAAAGTGTCAAAAAGTTTCTTGGGGTTGTTGGCTAGTGAGGAGATCAGGGTGATGAAATAGGTCTGTTTAGCGAGGTGAAGGACTGCATTATAAGTTCTTAACATGAATTTAAAGTGGATGAAGTCTTCTGGTGTGCGGGTTTTTCTCCATAGGCGTTCAGCACTCCTAGAGCATCGCTGAAGAAGTTGAGTTTGCAGTGTGAACCAGGGCTGTTTTACTGTGTGTTTGGAAGTTCTGAGGGTGAGCGGCGCTACTTGGTCAAGGGTGCTTCTAAGAGTGTCATTGTAGTGATGAACAGCCAGATCAGGACAGGAAAAAGAGGAGATTGGGGACAGCGATGAGTGTAGGGAGTCTGAAAGTGTCTGAGGGTTAATGGCTTGTAGATTTCTGAATGTGTGGTAGGTAGGAGTGCGCTGGGGTGGTGGAGGATTATAGCGCCATTTATTCCATGGCGCTTTACATGTGAGAGGGTAGTATATAGATATACACCGCACACTATAAAGTAGGTATGCAAAAGAAGAACAAATTTTATTGTAACAATAATCAAATATGTGGGAGCCAATGAATACTGTACATATGAGGCGACTAGATATGGAAAGAAGAACGTTTCGACCCTCCCGGGTCTTTCTCAACATAAGTCGCTCAGAATTAATACGAGAGGGATTGATCACGTGTGAAAAAAAACTCTTTCTACTCTCATTTATATCTACGCCATACAGTTACTCTGTTATACATTGAGAAAAATCTCATGATCAATCCCTCTCGTATTAATTCTGAGCGACTTATGTTGAGAAAGACCCGGGAGGGTCGAAACGTTCTTCTTTCCATATCTAGTCGCCTCATATGTATTCATTGGCTCCCACATATTTGATTATTGTTACAATAAAATTTGTTCTTCTTTTGCATACCTACTTTATAGTGTGCGGTGTATAGCTATATACTACTGTATTTAGGACGTTTGTCCTCTACGCCAGCACCTTATTATTGATCTGAGTGCACACCAATTTTTCCCATTACTTACATGTGAGAGGGGGCAAATATAGACAAGTACAATAAACGTGAGCAATACAAGGCACACACTAGTACAGAAGGAAAGAGGACCCTGCCCGCGAGGGCTCACAGTCTACAGGGATGGGTGAGGATACACTAGGAGAGGGTAGAGCTGGTCGTGCGGTGGTTCAGTAGACTGATGATCACTGCAGGTTGTAGGCTTGTCGGAAGAGGTGGATCTTCAGGTTCTTTTTGAAGGTTTCCATGGTGGGCGCGAGTCTGATGTGTTGGGGTAGAGAATTCCAGAGTATGGGGGAGGCACGGGAGAAGCTTTGTATGCGGTTGTGGGAAGAAGAGATAAGAGGGGAGTAGAGGAAGAGATCTTGAGAGGATCGGAGGTTGCGTGTGGGTAAGTAACGGGAGACCATGTCACAGATGTATGGAGGAGACAGGTTGTGGATGGCTTTCTAGGTCATGGTTAGGGTTTTGAACTGGAGCCTCTGGATGATAGGAAGCCAATGAAGGGCCTGGCACAGGGGGAGGCTGGGAATAACGGGGAGATAGGTGTATTAGTCGGGCAGCAGAGTGCAGGATGGATTGGAGTGGTGCCAGAGTGCTAGAGGGGAGGCCAGACAGTAGGAGGTTGCAGTAGTCGAAGCGGGAGATGATGAGGGCATGGACTAGGGTTTTTGTGGTGTCGTGGTCAAGGAATGCACGGATCCGGGAAATATTTTTTAGTTTGAGATGGCAGGAGGAGGCAAGGGTTTCGACATGTGGCTTGAAAGAGAGGGCAGAGTCAAGGATCACCCCAAGGCATCGAGCATGCGGGACTGGGGAAAGTGAACAGCCATTGACATTGATGGACAGGTCTGGTGGAGGGGTAGAGTGAGATGGGGGCAAGATGATGAATTCTGTTTTGTCCATGTTCAGTTTTAGAAAGCGAGCAGAGAAGAAGGCAGAAATAGCAGACAGACACTGTGGGATTTTGGTCAGTAAGGAGGTGAGGTCAGGTCCAGATAGGTAGATCTGCGTGTCATCGGCATAGAGGTGATACTACAATAATTGGCCTTATAGGACAAAATACACAGGGAAAGTATGTGCCCCCCACATCCACCTCCGGGGGCTTCTCTGTCCCCATCTACATCCATAGACATTAATATGGAGAAAGTATGTGCCCCCCACATCCACCTCCGGGGGCTTCTCTGTCCTCATCTACATCCATAGACATTAATATGTAGGAAAGTATGTGCCCCCCACATCCACCTCCGGGGGCTTCTCTGTTCTCATCTACATCCATAGACATTAATATGTAGGAAAGTATGTGCCCCCCACATCCACCTCCGGGGGCTTCTCTGTCCTCATCTACATCCATAGACATTAATATGTAGGAAAGTATGTGCCCCCCACATCCACCTCCGGGGGCTTCTCTGTCCCCATCTACATCCATAGACATTAATATGGAGAAAGTATGTGCCCCCCACATCCACCTCCGGGGGCTTCTCTGTCCTCATCTACATCCATAGACATTAATATGGAGAAAGTATGTGCCCCCCACATCCTCCTCCAGGGGCTTCTCTGTCCTCATCTACATCTATAGACATTAATATGGAGAAAGTATGTGCCCTCCACATCCTCCTCCGGGGGCTTCTCTAACCTCATCTACATCCATAGACATTAATATGGAGGAAAGTATGTGCCCCCCACATCCACCTCCGAGGGCTTCACTGTCCTCATCTACATCCATAGCCAACTGTAAGACAAAACCTGGAAAAAATCAACTCCGCGGGACAGAAAAGAGACCTGGACTGAGCTGTACTTTGGATTTTTATGAAAGAGGAAGAAATAGAGGATTTAAAGGACAAAGCAAGAATCTCTTGGAGGACAGACTGCACACAGGCAACATTCATCTGACATCCAGAGACCTGAGCATCCAAAGGTAGGACCATTCTGCAACCCCAAAACAATCTATAGACTTCCTACAAATCTATCTTCTTAGAAATAAGGATTACAATTACTATATAACCACAAAAATGGAAAGCACAAATTTAGACGTAAATGGGCAAAGCACATGGCTGGAGACACAGCACACCAGGGGGTCAGATATGGAGACACCACAGGGGCAGAAGAGCAGTAAAGTCAGCAAAGGAAAAGCAAGGAGGGAGAATCCAGAAACCCTTATTTCTAATTACACTAAAGATGAAGAAAAAAGGAGAACCAACGTGGTATTCTGCACAGACCATCTCTCAGCCTGGCACACCACCCTGTGCAAGCAGTATAAACATATATCTCAGTGCAACACCAATACTGGCCGGCAGATTAAAATTAAAAACAACGCAGAAGATGACACACACTCACTCACTATAACTCTGTACAATACTGGCACCGTCATGGTGCAAGGAACTGAGGACAATCTGCAACAGTTTGATGAACTTTTTATTGAAATCAGTGAACAGGCTCAAATCCTTAGAAAGACACTTCCAGAGGCCATTTCTAATGCTCACATATCTACAGAGAAGACCTCCAGGGCCCCTACCCCCAACACTTCACACCTCTCCCCTGAGAACATCAGAGACTATCTATCTCAATTAGAAGGAGACTTGGCTCAAATTAAGGAAGAACTTCAAAGAAACTCACATAGTAATGCAAATGACCAAGCAACAAATGAGATCAATAAGCTGAAATGCGAGTTCAACTCAGCTCTCCAGAAAATAAGAGAGGAAATGTGCAAATTACAAAATGACAATGAAAGGCTCAGAAAGGAGATAGCAGATCTCAAAATACAGAGTCCTCAATGTCTGACCCAGCAGGGGCAATGGAAACAAACCAGAGTGCAGACAATATGGCCCCCACTGACCAGAATGTGGAGACCCCAAACAACAACACAGCAATAACCTATAATATGAATAATACTGAAACCAAGAAAAGTGAGCCAGCGAGAAGCGAACCAACCACCAGCAAAGCCAGCATCACAGACCCCCACCATCAGCCACTTAACCCATCCCAGACACCACAAAGCCCTGATATCGTCCTAATATTGGACTCAAATGGGAAGTACCTAAATGCACAACGGCTATTCCCAGGAAAACGGGTCAGAAAAATCCACTGTGCAACTATTGAACAGGTGACAGAGGTCATCAATAATCCACATTTTACCAACCCAAACCATATTATTATACACACAGGTACAAACAATCTGCCAGACCAGCACAAGCAGATCTCAGCACAACTGGCCCAACTAGCAAAGAAGGCAAAACTAAAATTCCCAGACAGCAAAATCATTCTGTCATCTCTGCTCCCAACAAAGGACATATCCAGGCAAACCACCCAAAGCATCAATATGGAACTGACAGAAAAGGTCAAGACTGTCCCAAACGTGACCCTGGCACAACACCTTTCCATAAACCACCATCACCTATATGATAATAAGCACCTCAACAAACAAGGGGTCAGCCTCCTGGCCAAAGAGCTGAAAGACATCGTACTAAACAGAGGACCCAGGCCTGGATTCAACAGTGACCAACATCACATCGAAAGACCCCTAACAATAAAAAGACAGAAAACCCCAATTCTATCTCCAGAAGCTGGAAACAAAGCTCTTCACCCAAAATCAGACCATCAGAGGAGGAGACCTCCATGGAGGGGTCCACCGACCCACACAGATACACGCAGAGCAGAGATACGGATGAGGTAAAGACCCTGCTCAGAGCACTATGCAGGAAACTAATGTGACTGGATGGAACCAAGCACACCTACAAAACAGTCAGAAATCCAGTTTGTCCTACACAGCCATACTCATTACAAGGTATATACACACAAGATAAATAGAAAAAATGACTTCACTTACAATCAGCAGCTGGAATATTCAGAGTCTCAACACCTCGACCTTTGGATGTAAAACAAATGATCCGGACTTTATACAAAGTGTAAGGTTCTATGTATATATTCCTGAAACTCAGTTTGTTCGTCAGGCATTTTACTTTCTGTCTTGCTGCAGCTATCTTGCCCTCAGTCAAAATGGAGTTTCCAGCTTGCATGTTCCCGCCCTGATTCTCTCCTTTGCTTCTTAAGCAGCCACAGCTGAGCAATCAGTGCTTCAGAATCTAGCCTGCAGTGAACCTGTGACTTGACTCCTGTAAGCCTTGGACCTTGTACTCCAGCTATTCCTACTGAGGAACTCTGAAGCACTTGTGGACTCTGAACCCTGCTCTTTGAAAGACCCACGTTTGCATGGACTTACGGTAACAGAGAAGAAGATCCTGAATCTGTATTGGAGAGTGATTGCTGAGCTTGGATTACTCTGGCCTGCTGTGTCTCCTGTTTCTGTGTCTGCAAACTGTGTGACTATTTCTGCCAACTTGTATGAAGTAATACAGGACTTTTCTATATCAAACCTGTGACTCCTGTGTTTTCATCGCACCCAAGCACAAGACGCTATATGAACTGTACTACATACATTACAAGATTCTGAAGCGAAAACGTTAGTGTCTGCTGGGTCTGGAAGGCTGTGTCTGCTGTACTGTGGATATCAGACGTCCGGTTGTACTTTCTGTGATGACAGTGGTTGTGACTTCTCACAACCATTCCAGGTGAGCAATTCCCTTAAGTTTTTTCTTTTTGCAGTGTTACCACAGGTAAACACTATTGTTTTTTTTTTTTTCCTTTCTTTTCTCTTTTTTGTCTGCTGTAACTCTGGATATCAGATGTCTGGTTGAAACTTTCTGTGATGATAGTGGTTGTGACTTCTCACAACCATTCCAGGTGAGCAGTTCCCTTAATTTTTTTTTCTCTCTGCAGTGTTGCCACAGGTGAACACTATTGTTTTTTTTTCTCTCCTCTTCTTCCAGTAATCCTGTCTTAAAAGATCTGGAAAATGGAGGCCCGCATAAAGGAACTTTGCGGAGTGACTGATAATATCCTTGCAGATTTGCAGAATATAAAGACCCGTTTTACAAATCTACAGGACCTCAATAATCACAATTTGCAAGTGGTTGGACAGACTACCCAGGATTTGCGAGCCAGGATTGAGGTTCTAGAGGGGCGAGTCCAGGCTCCTGCCGTAGCCCCGAGTGCTGGGATTCCCAAGTTGCCCCCTTTTCGTTTTGGCGGTGAACGTGAGAAATTCAGGGGATTTATTAATCAATGCAATCTTTTTTTTTCTGCACATGCTTCACAATTTCCCACTGAACGATCTAAGGTGCTTACTATAATTATGTTGCTTACCAACAAGGCTTTAATGTGGGCAAACCCTCTGATTGAGACTGAGGATGATTGTTTGAATCACCTTGATGATTTTATTTCAGCCATGGGGCAGGTGTTTGATGACCCCAATCGAGGTGCAACAGCTGAAGCAGCCATGTTAGCTTTGCGCCAAGGTAAGCACTCGGTAGCTGAATATGCCTTGGATTTCAGGAGATGGGCCCTTGATACCACCTGGGACAGTTCCGCCAAAAAATCTATTTTTCGAAAGGGGTTATCTCCACTGATTAAGGATGAACTTGCTCGTGCCGACCCTCCCACTGCGTTAGGTGACTTTATTAACTACTGCATCCGTATTGATACTCGTCTGACAGAACGCAGGCAAGAGAGATGGTTCGAAAGCAATCGTACTAACCTTTTCCTACCTTCCTCTCCAGCTAAGGAACCTTTGAGTAGGATTACACGGGAACCTGAACCTGAACCCATGCAGGTAGACTCTTTACAACGACGGGTTAATGATGCACGCAAGGAACATCGTTTTAAGGAGAATCTATGTTTCTATTGTGGTAAGTCAGGGCACTTCATTATAAACTGCCCCAGCCGTTCTCGTAAGACTACTGCAGCACTCATTCATTGTGAGTGTTGCGAGAGGGGATCTGTCAGGTCCGAGCCTCAGGCTCCAGAGAGATCTGCAGCAACAGATCTTGATTTCTCGGACTTAAACTCCGTTACCTCTGAGGACGTTGACTGTGTAAACGCTGCCATTTTTCAAGTTTCCTCAGCGGTGTCCCAGCTGAGTTGTAAGAAAAACAATTCTCATTGCTTTCTTTCCATCAAACTCTGGGTTGACTCAGCTTGGGTGTCTAGCTCTGCTATGATCGACTCAGGGGCAAGTGGAAATTTTATGGATGTCTCCTTTGCTCTGAAACAGGGAATACGTTCAGTGAAGAAGGCTACTCCAGTACAGATGGAAACTGTGGATGGCTCCCTGCTGACCTCTGGACCAGTGGATCAGGAAACAGAGCCTTTGAGGGTTCTTATGGGTAAAGATCATCAAGAGAAACTGTCCTTTATGCTTATCTCTTCTCCCCACTTTCCCATTATTCTAGGGCTACCATGGCTGCAGGCTCAGAATCCTACCATTAACTGGGAGACCAAGGAATTACACTTTCCAGAGAAACAGATGAGTCCAAAAGTTTCAGCTTGCTCTGTTCCTAAAGGAATCATGTCAGTCCCTGAACTACCAGCTGTATACCAGGACTATGTGGATTTATGTGACAAGAAGAACGCTGACCAGCTTCCTCCTCACCGTCCATATGATTGTCCAATTGAATTATTGCCTGGAGCAGAGATACCTTTTGGTAAGATCTACCCCCTGGCGGGGCCCGAGCTAAAGGCTTTAAAGGATTACATAGATGAAAATCTAGCCAAGGGCTTCATACGCCCCTCTTCATCTCCTGCAGGTGCACCCATCTTCTTTGTAAAGAAGAAAGATGGATCTCTGAGACCATGCGTAGACTATAGGGAACTCAATAAGGTTACTATTAGAAACCGTTATCCATTGCCTTTAATCCCTGAGTTATTGGAGAGAGTGCGACATGCCAAAATTTTTTCTAAACTAGATCTTCGTGGGGCCTATAACTTAGTCCGTATTAGACCTGGGGATGAATGGAAGACTGCATTCAGGTCACGCTATGGACACTTTGAATATCTAGTTATGCCTTTTGGTCTGAGTACCGCCCAGCCACTTTCCAACACTTGGTGAATGACATCTTCAGGGATCTCCTAGATACATTCGTGGTAATTTATTTGGATGATATTCTAATTTTTTCTAACTCCACAGAGGAACATCATGGACATGTGAGAATGGTCTTGGAACGTCTAAGACAAAATCATCTTTACATCAAACTTGAAAAGTGTGAATTCCATAGGACCGAAATTCAATTTCTGGGGTATGTACTGTCTACACAAGGAATTAGTATGGATGGAAGCAAAACCCAAGCCATCAAGGATTGGCCAAGTCCTAGAAATGTGAAGGAGGTACAGCGCTTCATCGGGTTTGCCAACTTCTATAGACGTTTCATTAGAAATTTCTCTGAGGTAGTGTCACCTATCACTCAACTTACCCGGAAAGAGTCTAGGTTTTCCTGGACTCCCCAAGCCCAGGAAGCATTTTCCCGTCTAAAAGATAAATTTACCACTGCACCTATCCTAGTACATCCCAACCCCGAGCTTGCCTTCATAATAGAGGTGGATGCTTCAGACTGTGCCGTTGGAGCTATACTCTCTCAGAGAACAGGTGAGAAGAATGTCTTGCATCCCTGTGCCTTCTTTTCCCAGCAGTTGTCTTCGGCTGAGAGGAACTACGATGTGGGCAATAGAGAGTTGTTGGCCATTATTGCCGCCTTCAAAGAATGGAGACACCTTCTTCAGGGTGCTGCACAGCAAATAGTCGTCCTGACAGACCATCGTAACCTTGAGTTTATCAGGTCGGCTAAGTGCCTGACTCCTCGCCAGGCTCGCTGGAATCTTTTCTTAAACCAATTTAATTTTATCATCTCTTATAGACCAGGATCGCGCAATGGAAAGGCTGATGCACTCTCTAGGATTTACTCAGCAGAGACACGTCCAATTACTCCTCCTAAGACTATTCTTCCTGACTCTAGATTCCTAGGAGTAATTCATAATCAAGACCTACTTAAGGACATCAAGGAAGCATACCATGCGGATTCCTTTTTGGCACAACCCCCAAGGGACGTAAGTCTTGTCTTTAAGAATGGTGTGTGGATTCAGGGACAACGTCTGTATATTCCTGAAACAGTCAGATTAAGAGTATTGCAACTCATTCACGATTCCAAGATAGCTGGGCATAGAGGAATTCTAAAGACACAGGAATTTCTTTCTCGTTTCTTTTGGTGGCCCACTTGCAGGAAGGATGTTTTGAATTATGTCACTTCATGTGAGGTCTGTGCAAGATGCAAAACACCTCGCTCCTCACCAACTGGTCTGTTACAGCCTCTTCCCACCCCGTCCCGCCCGTGGGGATCCATTTCTATGGACTTCATTGTGGAGTTACCAACCTCTCAGGGAAGAACACCATTCTAGTGGTGGTTGACCGTCTAACAAAGGCAGCTCATTTTATCCCTTGTGTCGGCTTACCCACTGCAAAACAGACATCAGATTTGATGATTAAAGATGTGTTTCGCTTACATGGAGTACCGGATGAGGTTATTTCGGATCGAGGGGTGCAATTCACTTCTAGGTTTTGGCAAAATTTCTGTGCAGCATTGGACATTAAAGTAAACCTTTCTTCTGCTTTTCATCCCCAGACTAATGGACAGACCGAACGAACCAATCAAACCCTGGAGCAGTATCTCCGCTGCTTTATCTGCCACCTACAGGATGATTGGGTGGATCTACTTCCATTAGCTGAGTTCTCGTATAACAACTCTCAGAGTGCCTCCACTAAACAGTCTCCTTTTTACTCTAATCTAGGTTATCATCCTAACATTCTACCACGATTTCCCATAGAAACGCCTTTACCAGCAGTGGCTGAAAGAATCACGTCTTTACAGAAGAATATGGATCTTCTAAAGGAAAATCTGGAATCGGCTCAAGAAAGGTACAAGAAAGCAGCAGATAAATTTCGTAAACCTGCACCAGCTTTCAAGGTAGGAGACTTGGTCTGGCTGTCAACCAGAAATCTTAAGTTAAGGATTCCATCGTCTAAGTTGGGACATAAGTACATTGGACCCTATAAAATCAGTAAAATTATAAGTGCCGTTGCTTGTCGTCTTCAACTGCCCAGAACTATGAGAATCCACCCTGTCTTTCATGTATCCCTACTAAAGGCTGCGACACCCAATACGTTTCCTGGACGTTCCTCTCCTTGCCCTGACCCAGTGCTAGTCGATGGTCAGGAAGAATTTGTGGTGGAAAGGATTTTAGATTCCAGGTTGTATAGAAATCAGTTACAATATCTGATTAAATGGCAGGGCTACCCAGTGGAGGACAACTCATGGGAACCGGTCAATAACGTTAATGCTCCTCGCTTGCTCCGTCAGTTTCATCAGAGGTACCCACACAAGCCTGGTCTGAGGTCATCCGGAGGTTGTCCTTAAGGGGGGAGTAATGTAAGGTTCTATGTATATATTCCTGAAACTCAGTTTGTTCGTCAGCCATTTTACTTTCTGTCTTGCTGCAGCTATCTTGCCCTCAGTCAAAATGGAGTTTCCAGCTTGCATGTTCCCGCCCTGATTTCTCCTTTGCTTCTTAAGCAGCCACAGCTGAGCAATCAGTGCTTCAGAATCTAGCCTGCAGTGAACCTGTGACTTGACTCCTGTAAGCCTTGGACCTTGTACTCCAGCTATTCCTACTGAGGAACTCTGAAGCACTTGTGGACTCTGAACCCTGCTCTTTGAAAGACCCACGTTTGCATGGACTTACGGTAACAGAGAAGAAGATCCTGAATCTGTATTGGAGAGTGATTGCTGAGCTTGGATTACTCTGGCCTGCTGTGTCTCCTGTTTCTGTGTCTGCAAACTGTGTGACTATTTCTGCCAACTTGTATGAAGTAATACAGGACTTTTCTATATCAAACCTGTGACTCCTGTGTTTTCATCGCACCCAAGCACAAGACGCTATATGAACTGTACTACATACATTACACAAAGACTGAAAAATATAGACATCCAGATCCTCCTGGAAACATGGACCAGAGCCGAAAACGAATCCCTGGCACCGATCGGATACAGGGAA
The DNA here is from genome assembly GCA_033576555.1 of Oophaga sylvatica. Classification (NCBI taxonomy): domain Eukaryota; kingdom Metazoa; phylum Chordata; class Amphibia; order Anura; family Dendrobatidae; genus Oophaga; species Oophaga sylvatica. The sequence continues at coordinate 27,452 of JARQOD010005873.1, forward strand.
ATCTCTGTCCCTGCCCTGAAAAATAAAAACATCAAATAGGGCCGGAGCTCAGGAGGAATACTGATCTGGTATAAAGACGAGCTCCACCAATACATCAAACCGGTGAAGAGAGGAGGCAGCCACATATGGATCAGGATACAGCAGCTCCATCCGCACCTCTCAGTCTGATGTCCACCTCTGCGCCACCTATATACCACCGCCAGAGTCCCCCTACTTCAATCCAGAGAGCTTCGAGATCTTACAAAGAGAAGCCGCCCACTATCAGGCCCTGGGCAAAGTTCTCATCTTTGGAGACCTCAACGCAAGAACAGGGAGAGAAAACGACTTCCTGACCACGGATGGGAACATCTACATATTTGGAGCAGAGAATGACGGCCAAGACTCAGTACACACAGAGAGAAACAGCTACGACAGTACAGTCAACAAAAGTGGTAAAAAGCTCCTGAACGTATGTAGAAGTTTAGGACTTCATATTCTTAATGGACGTACCAAAGGAGACTCTTTAGGGAGGTATACACTAAACTTCCTTGTAGGGAGGAGTGTAGTAGATTATGCCATTACAGACATGAATTGGGCAAATATCAGCGCCTTCATAGTCACCCCACAAACGCACCTGTCAGACCACAGCCAACTTCTTCTGTACTTGAAATCTACAGAGAAACCACCCACTCAAAAGCCACAGCATAGCGGCCTCTTCAACCGGCCTCCATCATATAAATGGTCCAAAACGTCGGCACTAAAGTACAAAGAGGCTCTCAGCAGACCCGAAATACAGCGGATGCTCCACCACTTCTACAACCACGAGTACCAGCCTAACCCAAAGGGAGTGAGTCAAGCTACAAAAGACCTCAACAATATATTCTATGCAATGGCCAGACTGTCCGATCTTAAAAAAGTTGACTACAAGAGACCAAAAGAAAAACAGACCAACGGTTGGTTTGACAGAGAATGTAAAGCCGTACGGAAGACCCTGAGAACAGCCTCAAACAAGAAACATAGAGACCCCAACCACCCTGGTCTGAGGGAAGCCTATGAAACCATACAAAGACAGTACAAAACCATCCTCAGGAGGAAGAAGCAGAGTTACATCTCTACCAAGCTTAACCAACTCCAAGATGCTCTTCAAGACAATTCCTTCTGGGAACTATGGAACCACATGGGCACAAAAGACAAGAAAAACAACATCCATATCCAAAATGGCAACATCTGGCTCCAGTACTTCAGAGACCTCTATAAAGACATCCCAAAGGAAGAACTAAACCAAGAACAGGAAAACATAATGGCAAAACTAAAAGCAATGGAGGAAAAAGTAAAAAATTTCCAAAACCCAGTGGATACACCTATTACATTACAGGAAGTAGCAGAGAGAATCTCTTCCATAAGATGTAGAAAAGCCGGTGGCCTGGATGGAATCCTACCAGAAATGCTGAAGTACAGCCCACCAGAAATACAGGCTGCAATGGTTAAACTCTTCAATATTGTGCTAAGTGCCGGCTACTTCCCTCGTACCTGGAACCAAGGCCTCATCACACCCATCCACAAGAATGGGGACAGGTATGACCCAGCCAACTACAGAGGCATATGTGTCAGCAGCAACCTGGGGAAACTGTTCAACAGCATCCTGAACAAGAGGATCCTCAGTTTCCTCACCGAACATAACGTCCTCAGCAAGAGCCAAGCAGGGTTCATGCCAAACCACCGCACCACTGACCACATCTATACCCTGCACAGCCTCATTCAGAGACATGTCCACAATACAAAGAACGGGAAGATATACGCCTGTTTCGTGGACTTTAAAAAGGCCTTTGATTCGGTGTGGCACCCGGGCTTATTCCTGAAACTGCTGGAGAGCGGAATAGGAGGAAAGACCTACGATGTTATCAAAAGCTCCTACACCGAGAACCTCTGCAGTGTGAGTGTGAACGGTAAAAGAACGGCTTATTTCCAGCAGAGCCGTGGAGTCAGACAAGGCTGCAGCCTAAGTCCAACGCTCTTCAACATTTACATCAACGAGCTGGCTACCGCTCTGGAATCTTCCACAGCACCAGGTCCCACCCTCCACGACACCCAGGTGAAATTCCTGCTGTATGCAGATGACCTGCTGCTTCTGTCACCAACCGAGAAAGGCCTCCAAGACAACCTGAAAATCTTAGAGAAATTCAGCTCCACCTGGGCACTACCGGTCAACCTAAAGAAAACCAACATCATGGTGTTCCAGAGGAGAAAGAGAAAATTAGACCAGCACCCTTCATTTGTCCTCAACAACTGCGCCCTTACAGGAACAGACAAATATACCTACCTGGGCCTAGAGATTCACCGGTCAGGAAGCTTCAAACAAGCCATAGAGACCCTGAAAGACAAGGCATGTAAAACCTTCTATGGCATCTGAAGGAAACTTTACCATCTGAAGCCACCAGTGAGGGTCTGGTTAAAAATCTTCGACTCGGTCATCGCCCCAATCCTCCTGTATGGCAGTGAAGTCTGGGGTCCTCACACCTACCCAGACTGGTCAAGATGGGATTCCAGCCCAACAGAAATATTCCACCTGGAATTCTGCAAGCACCTTCTCCAAGTCCATCGGAGCACCTCCAACAGTGCCTGCCGGGCCGAGCTGGGCAGATTCCCTCTACACCTAACGGTTCTAAAGAGGGCACTGTCATTCCGGGCTCACCTACGTAGGAGCAATCCAAGCTCCCATCACCATAAAGCCCTGACACACGTAGGTGAAACAGAAAAACTAGGACCCTCGGAACAGCTCACCCAAACCCAACCTGACCAGAACACCAATCACAACAACCTGACAAAAGCCGAAATCAGGAAGATGGTAGACGAAGGCCAGGAGAGGTATGTCAGTGACTGGAAGAACGACATCATCAGCTCCCAGAAACTGACCATGTACCGGAGTCTACAGAGAGACTACAGTCTGGCCCCATACCTGGAGAAACTCCCAGACCCCAGAGACCGCCAGATCCTGAGCCGGTATAGACTCAGCGCCCACAGTCTGGCCATCGAATCCGGCCGACACAGGCAGAGCTACAAGCCCAGGGAGGAAAGACTATGCCAACACTGTGACCAGGAGGCCATAGAGGACGAAACCCACTTCCTGCTACACTGCTCCAAATACTCAGCAGTGAGGGACACTCACTTCAGGAGACTCTCACATCTCTTCCCGGATTTCATCACCATGAAGGAGGAAGAGAAAACATATATCTTGCTGGGGGAAGAAGAGAGAGCAGCGGAGATAGCAGCGCGGTATGTGAGCGAATGTCATAGACTGCGAGAAAGAGAACTATGATATGCCATGGACTTCTTTAGCCCCCACCCCGGATCTGCCCCCATCACCCCTCCCTATGCCATGGACTTTTATAGCCCCCACCCTGGACCTGCGCCCCCATCACCCCTCCCTATGCCATGGACTTCCATAGCCCCCACCCTGGATCTGCCCCTACTCAACATCCCTATCCCTCTTTGGTACACTTGCTTTGGCAAAACTAATGTGTATTTAGTCCTGCCAATAAAGCTTCTTTGAATTTGAATTTGACATTAATATGGAGAAAGTATGTGCCCCCCATATCCACCTCCGAGGGCTTTTCTGTTCTCATCTACATCCATAGACATTAATATGTAGGAAAGTATGTGCCCCCCACATCCACCTTCGGGGGCTTCTCTGTCCTCATCTACATCCATAGACATTAATATGGAGAAAGTATGTGCCCCCCACATCCACCTCCGGGGCTTCTCTATCCTCATCTACATCCATAGACATAATATGGAGAAAGTATGTGCCTCCCACATCCACCTCCGGGGCTTCTCTGTCCTCATCTACATCCATAGACAATAATATGGAGAAAGTATGTGCCCCCCACATCCACCTCCGGGGGCTTCTCTGTCCTCATCTACATCCATAGACATTAATATGGAGAAAGTATGTGCCCCCCACATCCACCTCCGGGGGCTTCTCTGTCCTCATCTACATCCATAGACATTAATATGGAGAAAGTATGTGCCCCCCACATCCACCTCCGGGGGCTTCCTGTCCTCATCTACATCCATAGACATTAATATGGAGAAAGTATGTGCCCCCCACATCCCCTCCGGGGGCTTCGCTGTCCTCATCTACATCCATAGACATTAATATGGGAAAGTATGTGCCCCCCACATCCTCCTCCAGGGGCTTCTCTGTCCTCATCTACATCCATAGACATTAATATGTAGGAAAGTATGTGCCCCCCATATCCACCTCTGGGGCTTCTCTGTCCTCATCTACATCCATAGACATTAATATGGGAAAGTATGTGCCCCCCAATCCTCCTCCGGGGGCTTCTCTGTCCTCATCTACATCCATAGACATTAATATGTAGAAAGTATGTGCCCCCCATATCCACCTCTGGGGGCTTCTCTGTCCTCATCTACATCCATAGACATTAATATGGAGAAAGTATGTGCCCCCCACATCCACCTCCGGGGCTTCGCTGTCCTCATCTACATCCATAGACATTAATATGGGAAAGTATGTGCCCCCCACATCCTCCTCCAGGGGCTTCTCTGTCCTCATCTACATCCATAGACATTAATATGGAGAAAGTATGTGCCCCCCACATCCACCTCCGGGGCTTCTCTATCCTCCTCTACATCCATAGACATTAATATGGAGGAAAGTATGTGCCCCCCATATCCTCCTCCGGGGGCTTCTCTGTCCTCATCTACATCCATAGACATTAATATGGAGAAAGTATGTGCCCCCCATATCCACCTCCGGGGGCTTCTCTGTCCTCATCTACATCCATAGACATTAATATGGAGAAAGTATGTGCCCCCCACATCCTCCTCCGGGGCTTCTCTGTCCTCATCTACATCCATAGACATTAATATGGAGAAAGTATGTGCCCCCCACATCCACCTCCGGGGCTTCTCTATCCTCCTCTACATCCATAGACATTAATATGGAGAAAGTATGTGCCCCCCACATCCACCTCCGGGGCTTCTCTGTCCTCATCTACATCCATAGACATTAATATGGAGAAAGTATGTGCCCCCCATATCCACCTCCGGGGGCTTCTCTGTCCTCATCTACATCCATAGACATTAATATGGAGAAAGTATGTGCCCCCCACATCCACCTCGGGGGCTTCTCTGTCCTCATCTACATCCATAGACATTAATATGGAGGAAAGTATGTGCCCCCCACATCCTCCTGCGGGGCTTCTCTGTCCTCATCTACATCCATAGACATTAATATGGAGAAAGTATGTGCCCCCCATATCCACCTCGGGGGCTTCTCTGTTCTCATCTACATCCATAGACCTTAATATGGAGAAAGTATGTGCCCCCCACATCCCCTGCGGGGGCTTCTCTGTCCTCATCTACATCCATAGACATTAATATGGAGAAAGTATGTGCCCCCCATATCCACCTCCGGGGCTTCTCTGTCCTCATCTACATCCATAGACATTAATATGGAGAAAGTATGTGCCCCCCACATCCACCTCCGGGGCTCTTTGTCCTCATCTACATCCATAGACATTAATATGGAGAAAGTATGTGCCCCCCATATCCACCTCCGAGGGCTTCTCTGTTCTCATCTACATCCATAGACATTAATATGTAGAAAGTATGTGCCCCCCACATCCACCTCCGGGGCTTCTCTGTCCTCATCTACATCCATAGACATTAATATGAGAAAGTATGTGCCCCCACATCCACCTCCGGGGGCTTCTCTGTCCTCATCTACATCCATAGACATTAATATGGAGAAAGTATGTGCCCCCCACATCCACCTCCGGGGCTTCTCTGTCCTCATCTACATCCATAGACATTAATATGGAGAAAGTATGTGTCCCCCACATCCACCTCCGGGGACTTCTCTGTCCTCATCTACATCCATAGACATTAATATGGGAAAGTATGTGCCCCCCACATCCACCTCCGGGGGCTTCACTTTCCTTATCTACATCCATAGACATTAATATGGGAAAAGTATGTGCCCCCCACATCCACCTCCGGGGGCTTCTCTGTCCTCATCTACATCCATAGACATAATATGGAGAAAGTATGTGCCCCCCACATCCACCTCCGGGGGCTTCTCTGTCATCATCTACATCCATAGACATTAATATGGAGGAAAGTATGTGCCCCCCACATCCACCTCCGGGGGCTTCTCTGTCCTCATCTACATCCATAGACATTAATATGGAGAAAGTATGTGCCCCCCACATCCACCTCCGGGGCTTCTCTGTCCTCATCTACATCCATAGACATTAATATGGAGGAAAGTATGTGCCCCCACATCCACCTCCGGGGCTTCTCTGTCCTCATCTACATCCATAGACATTAATATGGGGAAAGTATGTGCCCCCCACATCCACCTCTGAGGGCTTCTCTGTCCTCATCTACATTCATAGACATTAATATGGAGAAAGTATGTGCCCCCCACATCCACCTCCGGGGCTTCTCTGTCCTCATCTACATCCATAGACATTAATATGGAGAAAGTATGTGCCCCCCACATCCACCTCCGGGGACTTCTCTGTCCTCATCTACATCCATAGACATTAATATGGAGAAAGTATGTGCCCCCCACATCCACCTCCGGGGCTTCTCTGTCCTCATCTACATTCATAGACATTAATATGGAGAAAGTATGTGCCCCCCACATCCACCTCCGGGGCTTCTCTGTCCTCATCTACATCCATAGACATTAATATGGAGAAAGTATGTGCCCCCCACATCCACCTCTGGGACTTCTCTGTCCTCATCTACATCCATAGACATTAATATGGGGAAAGTATGTGCCCCCCACATCCACCTCCGGGGCTTCACTTCCTTATCTACATCCATAGACATTAATATGGGAAAAGTATGTGCCCCCCACATCCACCTCCGGGGGCTTCTCTGTCCTCATCTACATCCATAGACATTAATATGGAGAAAGTATGTGCCCCCCACATCCACCTCCGGGGACTCTCTGTCCTCATCTACATCCATAGACATTAATATGGGAAAAGTATGTGCCCCCCACATCCACCTCCGGGGCTTCTCTGTCCCCATCTACATCCATAGACATAAATATGGAGAAAGTATGTGCCCCCCACATCCACCTCTGGGGCTTCTCTGTCCCCATCTACATCCATAGACATAAATATGGAGAAAGTATGTGCCCCCCACATCCACCTCCGGGGCTTCTCTGTCCCCATCTACATCCATAGACATAATATGGAGAAAGTATGTGCCCCCCACATCCACCTCTGGGGCTTCTCTGTCCCCATCTACATCCATAGACATAAATATGGAGAAAGTATGTGCCCCCCACATCCACCTCCGGGGCTTCTCTGTCCCCATCTACATCCATAGACATTAATATGGAGGAAAGTATGTGCCCCCCACATCCACCTCCGGGGGCTTCTCTGTCCTCATCTACATCCATAGACATTAATATGGAGAAAGTATGTGCCCCCCACATCCACCTCTGGGGCTTCTCTGTCCCCATCTACATCCATAGACATAAATATGGAGAAAGTATGTGCCCCCCACATCCACCTCGGGGCTTCTCTGTCCCATCTACATCCATAGACATAAATATGGAGAAAGTATGTGCCCCCACATCCACCTCCGGGGCTTCTCTGTCCTCATCTACATCTATAGACATAAATATGGAGAAAGTATGTGCCCCCACATCCTCCTCCGGGGCTTCTCTCCTCAGCTACATCCATAGACATTAATATGAGAAAGTATGTGCCCCCACCATCCTCCTCCGGGAGATTCTCTGTCGTCATCTACATCCAAAGACTTAATATGGGAAAGTATTGTGTACCCGTACACAATACCAGAGGATGAGTGAGAGGTAACAGTTAAGTCTCTTCATGACATCATGTACACTTCTGACACACCCAGCAGGGGTGGAAGGAGTGATTTCTAGTCAGTCAGTTTCCTGTCCTTGGACAGAGTAGACGTGTCCAGTTTTGAGCCTGTCATCAGTTCAGAACGTGGAGGCTGGTACAGGTGGTCTAATTCACCTTAGTCTAGTCAGAGCTGTGCCCACTGGAAGAAAGACTGAACTATCTATTAAGAGTTGAGCAAATCGAAGGGCAAAGTGAAGAAATTATTGGAAAAGTGCTTTGGCTTGGAGAGTCCCGCACATTGCTACCGGTTACTGGGACCGAAGAATCACTATTAGCTACAACATAGTGAAGAGAAAACCAGAGATTTACCGGACCCTAGGTCGCGGCAAACAAGCCCCTTATAGTCATACGTAACTGGGTCAGGAAGTGAAGACTTTGAGTCTCTGCAGGACAAAATAAGAATTCAGCTCCCTCATAGAAAGCTCCAACCACAAACCTGACTGGGAAGCACAGCTTTGGATAAGCTGGAATCATAGAGGGCTAACGCTTCAGGCTGGTCTTACTCATCTTCATTGACAGTAAAGGAGGCCCCTAATAGCTTAGCTGTTGCCTCAAAGCTCATCCTCCACCAACCCCATCAGCCTCCCTGGGACCTGCTTGAACATCTTACAAGTAAAGGTATGGAAAGACGCTGACCGGTGAGACGAGTTATTATTGCATCCTGCACAATCCCTACCTAATACCGACCTGAGGGAAAGTCCCACCTGTAGGGACCCGACATCTAGCTGCCTCACCATCCCCTCAGAGATCTACAGCAGCGCTGGTACATATTACCAGAATACTACAGTGGCGTCACGAACTGTATATAAACCTATCCCCTGTAAATATATCCCCAACATACGCCAGACCGCCAGGGCCACAGACCGAGCCACAGCTACCTGTGAAAAATCCCCATAGACTTCTACGGGCTCGACTCTGAGTACCCCCATTGCCCTGGTAACCCACAATTGTGGTGGCGGGTCGACACAAAAAATTTGGCGTCACGAACAGGATCCGAAACTTGCAGCATTGCGAGCCCTGTGTGCCTGTGGAGTGTTTTGGCGAAAAAGACTGTTGCTGTTGTTTGGCGCCAAATACCGCCATATTTGCCGCCAGATTCGCGCCCTAAGCGCTGGAGAAAAGTGGGCGTACCTGAAAGAGCGTGCAAAGTCTTGGACACGCCCCTGGCTCTGACTCATCGGCAGGTCCTGCAACAGGAAGTGAACGCTCTGACATCAGAGCGCCTGCGACGAAGGTCCTGTTCTCACTGCGGTGCCTGTGAAGTAGCAGCAATCTGAAACCGGTAGGCTCCGTTTAACCAAGGGGGCGCTAAGATGTCACAACAACCGCTGACAGTGCGGCCCCGGCCGAGGCCCCAATCCCGCACCGTCTGGTATTGTAGCGCCAGATGGGGTGCAGGTCCAGCACCCAGTCCGGTAGTCCCGATCATGCCACTAACCGCTCCCATATATGCCTGGGGCGAAATGGCTTCCCCAATACAGCGGTGGGCCAGGCACATTAGCAGGCTTCAAGCGGAAGTTTATGCAGCATCCTAGAAATGTACTCTATGCCTGAGAGACAAAAAGCTGCTGTGCTAATAGGGCAGCTAACTGGCGCTGCTGAAAGGGAAGTGGACTTGGATACCGTTGATCAGGAGTCGGTACCTGCGATCTTCCTTAAGCTACATCCATATTTGAAGACCGCACAGAAACGGATCTCCGGATGGCCTTCTATCACTGTTCACAACAGCCAGGTGACAGCATCCGGGACTATGCTTGCCGACTACAGGGAGCCCTGAGAGCCCTCAAGCAAATTAACAATTTAAATGCATCGACGAGAATAGAATGCTGAAAGAACAATTTATACAGGATTGAGATCCCCAGAGGAACGCAGAACTGTAAATTGGTGTCCTTAGATCATCCGGATGCTACCTTTGATGCCCTAAAGGACATGGCAATAAAAGGGCTGCGGCCCCTGGGCAAACCTGAGGTGGCCACCCAACATCATCAGGGTGAAGTCACTCTGGAACCGGCAGTAACCCCCTGTTCCCCGTTAGTGCCGAAGCCAAAGCGCAGGTGACACCTCCTATGAATTGGACTGTCTGCGCTCAGAGGTGCGCCACTGACTAAAAATCTGGCCGCTGTGATGAGTGCCCTGCAGCTGCGGAAAGAGGAGGAAGGAAAGATCTTGTTAGCTGACTGCCCAGAAGACGTTCCGTGGATGCACCGGAGAAAGAAAGAAGACGTCGCCCCCCCCGAGGAGGACAACGCCACCCCCAGGAGCAACCTCTGATCAACACCCTCCTCGTCGAGTAGATCATCTGTTACCGCTGCAACCGAAAGGTCATCTGTCTACACAGTGTCCTTTAAACGGGCAGAACCTGGGTCCAAGGGCCAACACCCAGAGAATACCCGTCAGGCCCCCTAGACTGGAACCGCAGGTATGTGGGCGGGCGACCCTACCTGTCTATATTTCTAGATGGTATTGCTGTTCCAGCATTGTTAGACACTGGGTCCCAGTGACCCTAATACCTGATGCTCTATATACCAAGTACTGGTCAATGGACATCTTAAACCTCCGAGCCTTGACTTTACTGTGTATGCTTCGAATGGTCTTCCTGTAGAAGTACTCGGAACAAAATGTGTAGATGTAAAGGTGGGCAGAGAGGAGTTGAAAGACCAAGGGCTTCTGGTAGTAAAGACTGTAAATGAGGAGAACGGTTTAAATATCATTTTGGGTACTAACATTATCGGTAATTGTTTGGGAGAAGTGTGTTCTTGCTCCAACAGCTCGCTGAGATTGCCCGACCAAGGCAGAGAGGATAATCCAAAGAGAGATCCGGCCCTGGTGTGTCAGCAGCAAGCGAAGCTTACCGACGGCGAAATTGGTAATGTACGGTCACTGACTCGGATCCTATTGTGGTACCCCCAATGAGTGAAATGATCATTTGGTGCAGGGCAGCCATAGGTCTGAGAGGACAGAATTACCAAGCTGTAGTAGAACCCCACCATTCAAACATAGACCTACACTTATGACTGCTAGAGAGTAGTAGAAGTGGTGAATGGAAGAGTACCGGTACGGCTTCTCAATTGGGGAGATGATGAGGTAAATTTACCCCCGTTATGCAACCATTGCTAAACTTTATGCTGTTGATAATAATTCTATTCTCCCGCTGAGTCCTTAGACTCCTGTCAAATAGAGGAGGACAATGACCCACAACTCAGGTGGCGGAATGTGTCAGCAACTCCATGTTGGGACGGACACCACTCCCGCTCACCAGAAGCAAGGGGTATTACGGGTGGTGCAAGAGTACGCCCAAGTGTTTAGCAAAAATCCACTTGATTTTGGGACAATTAAGGGAGTACAACATCATATCCCTACAGCAGTCATCCTCCCATCAAAGAGCGGTATAGGCCCATACCTCCAGCTCATTATCAGAAAGCTAAAGAAATGTTGAATGATATGAAGAAAGCTGGGGTGATAAGGGATAGTTGTAGCCCCTGGGCAGCCCCTCTAGTTCTGGTTAAAAAGAAAGATGGTAGTATGAGAATGTGTGTGGATTACAGGCAGGTGAACCGCATAACACACAAGGATGCATACCCGCTACCACACGCATAGAGGAATCATTAGCTGCTCTGAAAACGGCTAACTACTTTTCTACCCTTGATCTGACTAGTGGTTACTGGCAAGTGGCTGTGGCTGAGGAGGATCGTGAGAAAACGGCTTTCACCACCCCAATGGGGCTCTGTGAGTTCGACAGAATGCCGTTTGGGCTCAGTAGTGCCCCAGAACATTTCAGAGAGTGATGGAAAATTGTCTGGTGACATCTCAATTTTGAAACCGTGCTGCTATACCTAGACGACGTCATCGTGTATCCAAGACTTATGAGGACCATCTGAAGCACCTGGCAGAAGTATTCGAGTCCCTGTCCAGGTACGGGATGAAATTAAAACCCTCAAAATGCCATCTACTCAAACAGAAGGTACAATACTTTGGGCACATCGTCAGTTCGGAAGGAGTAGCGCCGGACCCAGAGAAAGTCACCGCCATCCAGAAGTGGCCGGAGCCGAAAAACCTTAAGGAAGTGCGACAGTTCCTGGGACTAACGGGTTACTACAGAGATTCGTGAAAGATTACACGAAGAAGGCAGCTCCTTTACAGGACCTCCTGGTAGACAATCCTAAAGAGCAGAAACCCTCCCTTTAATTGGGGTAAAGAACAGGCTGAAGCATTCCAAAAGATGAAAGAGATCCTGACAGGTGATGAGATCTTAACCTATCCTGATTACAGCCAACCGATTCCTGTTGTACACCGACGCCAGTAATGAAGGGCTGGAGCAGTTCTCAGTCAGAAGCAGAATGGCCAAGAAAAAGTCATCGCTTATGCTAGCAGAAAACTCAGGCCAACGGAGAGGAATCCGGAAAATTATAGCAGCTTCAAGCTGGAGTTTCTGGCGCTGGTCTGGGCCATTACTGAAAGATTTAAGCACTATCTGGCCTCCAACAAGTTCACGGCGAACACAGACAACAACCCGTTAACGCACCTGGAAACCGCCAAGCTGGCGCCATGGAGCAGCGATGGATGGCTCGGTTGTCCAATTACCAGTTTACTATCAAGTACCGGGCAGGTCGAAAGAATGCTAATGCCGACGCATTGTCCCGAATGCCGCATGACTCTGATACGGAAGAAGAATCGGACGACCTGGAAGAAATTGAGCTACCTGCGTTCCATCGAAATGGGGTAGTCCACGAGCATCGAGTCCACAGAAAGCAGTATGGTGCAACATTAAATCCTTTACCCCATCACAGCTGGAAAGAGACTCAGGACAGTGATCCAGTGGTCAGCCGCATCAAGGAGTTGTTAAAACAGGAAGGCTCCTCTTTGGAAAAGGATGCACCTATGTCAGCCAAGCTCCTGTGGAACGAGAAAAGCAGGTTGTTCCTATACCGTGAGAAGTTGTGCAGAAGATATGTCAACCCCAGAACCCATGAAATGGTCTGGCAAATAGTGGTCCCCAAGGCAGACGTCCCAATGGTGTTGGAAGCGTACCACGATCAAGCAGACACTTGGCTGGAGAAAGCTGGAGACCCTGTTTTAGATGCCGGTTCTACTGGTAGGGATGCGCAGCTCCGTCGAGAGGTGGTGTCGGAACTGTGGACCCTGTGGTCTCAGAAGAAAGGAACTACGGTAGTCAGAAGGCACCCCTGCAACCTATCCGGACGACTCGTCCCCTGGGGAAATTTTGGCCCTGGACCACGTCAAACTGTCGCCGAGTAAGATCTGGAAACTCATACGCCTTGACCATGGTGGGCCATTACCCAGATTCCTGGGGGTTGTTCCAGTGAAGGACCAGACCGCAGTGACGGCCGCGAAGACCTTTCAACAAGCTTCTGCAGACCGCATGGGTATCCCGAGCAAGTATTAACCATCAGGACCTGCTTTCGAAGCTGATTTATTCAAGGAATTCTGTCACATGTACGGGTGCAAAAAAATAAGAACAACACCATATCACCCCAAACCAACGGTCTTTGTGAAAAGATGAACCATATTGTCCTTGACTTGCTGAGACCCCTACCGTTGGAAGACGGGAATCGATGGCCGGACTTACTACCTGATTTGGTTGATTTGTATAATCATATACCTGTAAGCTCAACTAACTGCACTCCAGCCTATTTATGAAGCAAGGCCCGGAAAACTACCAATGGATCTAGAACTTGGAGTGGTAAAACCCCGGAGGCAGACGACCTGTTGAAAACGGGGACTTCAACGGCAAGAGCAATACAGAAAGTACAAATCTGTGTGGGGGAAAGTCTCAATAAGGCACGGAGAAACAGGAAAAAGTTTACAACCAAAATGCTCCTGCCAAGCCTTTGATGCCTGGAGAGGTAGTCTTAAAAAGAAAGAGGAAGATGCACAAATTGGATAATCAGTGGGAGCAAGAACCCACGTCAAACAAGATTCTAAATACGACAACAAAAAGTTTGTGTCGTCAGTAAGGACGGAGGAAGAACAACAATCACTGTGTCCAGAGATCATTTGAAATTGTGTCCAAACACTTAAAGCGTTGTGAAAAGAACCCTGTCCTCAATAAAAAAGAAAAGAAGAAGAGGTCATACACACAGATCTGGGAATTTTCCTGCGGATTGGCCCCGACGGGGAGATGCTGTGATAATTCCAGTGTTGCAGTTTTATCAGCCACAAGAGGAAGTTTTACCTCCAGTTGTGCCTGTGGTGCCAGTTAGCCCGCTCAGGAGTTACCCATCCCAGAAACACCTCAACCTGGGGAATCTCAAGAAGGATCATCGTAGCAGCGCCCCATACTATGGGATCTCCTGGTGAAGCTGACTCACACCGCCCAGCCATCAGTACGCTTGCCAGATCCATAGAAAGATTAAGGCAGTTCTATAGTTTGCCGTTACGCATGCAGACAGATCGCAACTTGATATACCTGAAACTACACCACGTAGATCAGAGAGAATCAAAAAAGGGGAAAATACCCATTAGATATCAGCAGTAGTTAAACAATTTATTGTGAACATTGTAAAAGTCTATATATATAATATGTTTTTTTTCCCTATTATGTCTTCGTTTAACAATGGACTCAGAGGGTGAGGACTGAGCCAGCCCAAAAACTGTATCCTGTAAATAGTTGCACAAAGGCCTTTTAATGGTTTCACATGAAACCTTGACTTACCTCTGAACCAAAAACCCGTGTGGTGGGCACTGAGTGAGGTCTCATTTGGATGTCCTGCAGCCCACCCAGGACCCACCCTTGAAGGTTTGGTGCGGGGCCTTCACAAGTATAACCGTATATTTATTGAATGCATTTAAAACTTTTGTATTCTATATATAAGTTAATGTTTGCAACGTTCCCAAAATATCCTCACCTCCCGGATGGGACGAATTACTGTTATTGTTTAAAGTTTTCAGCATAAACAAAAAAGTCTCTTTTATATTTTACAGCCCGGGAGTGCGTCGTTTACCATGGGGAATGTGTACCCTGGTACACAATACCCGGAGATGATGGAGAGGAACATTAAGGTCTCTTCATGACATCATGACACTTCCTTTACACCCCCACAGGGTGGGAAGGGAGTGATTTTTAGTCAGTCAGTTTCCTGTCCTTGGACAGAGTAGACGTGTCCATTTGAGCCTGTCATCAGTTCAGAACGGGGAGCTGGTACAGGTGTCTAATTCACCTTAGTCTATCAGAGCTTGGCCCCACTGGAAGAAAAGAACTATCTATTAAGAGTTAGCAAATCAAGGCAAAGTGGAAGGAAATTATTGGAAAAGTGCGTTTGGCTTGGAAGAGTCCTGCACATTCAACCGGTTTTCTGGGGACCGAAGAATCACTATTACTACAAGCTAGTGAAAGAAAAACCCGAATTTACCGGACCCTAGGTCGCGGCAAACAACCCCTTAAGTCCAGTACTAACGGGTCAGGGGAAGGAAGACTTTGAGTCTCGCAGGGCAAAATAAGAATTCAGCTCCCTCTAGAAAGGCTCCACCACAAACCTGACTGGAAGACAGCTTTGGATAAGCTGGAATCAAAGAGGGGACTAAAGCTTCAGGCTGGTCGTACTCAACTTTATTGGACAGTAAAGGAGGGCCCCCAAGTTGCTTAAACTTTGCCCAAAGCTCATCCCCACCAACCCCTCAGCCCCCTGGGGCCGTTAAATCTTACAAGTAAGGGAAAGGGAAAACGCTGACCCCTGTGAACGAGTTATTATTTCATCCCACAATCCCCACCTAATTACCACCGAGGGGGAAAGCCCACCGTAGGGACCCACATCTAGCTGCCCACCATCCCCTCAGGATCTACAGCAGGTGGTCATATTACCAAATCTAAGTGGGGTCACGAACGTAAAAAACCTATCCCTGAAATAAACCCCAAATCCCAGACCCCGGGGCCCCAGACCCGGGCCCAGCTACCCTTTACAAATCCCCTAGACTTCTACGGCCCCCTAGTACCCCCCTTTTGGAACCCACAATTTTGGGGCGGGTCACACATTGTGCCTCCCACATCCACCTCCGGGGGTTTTTTGTCCCACACATCCAAAACTTAAAAGGGGAAATATGTGCCCCCCCATCCCCTCCGGGATTCTCTGTGCATTACATCCTAGACACAATATGGGGAAAAATATGGGGGCCCCCCCTTACCACGGGGGCTTCCTTCCCCCCTCTACATCCAAGACATTAAAATTTGGGGGGGAAATAGGCCCCCCCCCTCCCCCCCGGGGGTTTTGCCTATCAAACCCCCTAGACATTAATATGGAAAAGTATGTGCCCCCCCCCACCCCCCGGGGGGGTTTTCTTCCCCTTACATCCCTACCCTTAAAAGGGGAAAAAAATGGCCCCCCACAAACCACCTCCGGGGGTTCTTTCCTCCTCTCCAAAAACATTAAATGGGGAAAATGGCCCCCCCCCACCCCCCGGGGGTTCTCTGTCCTCCTACCCTTAAATTTTTGGGGGAAAATATTCCCCCCACATCCACCCCGGGGGGTTCCTTCCCCTTACATCCGAACATTAATTGGAAAAGTTGGCCCCCCCCCCACCCCTCCGGGGGTTCTCTGTCCTCATCTCATCCCCAACTTTAAAAGGAAAAAAGTGCCCCCCCCTCCCCCCCGGGGGGGTTTTTCCCTTCCCTCCCCGCTTTTGGGAAAAAAGGCCCCCCAATCCCCTCCGGGGGTTTTTCCTTCCCCTACTCCTAACTTTTTGGAAAAAATTCCCCCCCCCCCCCCGGGGGTTCCTTTTTCCCCATCTCTCCAAACATTAATTGGGAAAAATAGTGCCCCCCCCCTCCCCTCCGGGGGTTTTCCGCCCTTCCCGAACAAAAAGGGGGTTTGGGCCCCCCACCACCTCCGGGGCTTCTCTGTCCTCTCTAACCAAAAAATTAAAGGGGGGAAAAATTGCCCCCCCCACCCCTCCGGGGGGTTCTCTTCCCCATTCTCCTAATTAAATGGGGGGAAAATTCCCCCCAATCCCCCCGGGGGGTTCCTGTCCCCTCCCAAACTTAAAAATTTGGGGGTTGTGCCCCCCCCCCCCCCGGGGCTTCTCCCCCTTTTACACCATTGACATTTAATATAAAAACCCCCCCACCTCCTTTCCCGGGGGCTTCTTGTCCCCATCTACACCCAAAACATTTTAATATGGAGAAAGTAGGCCCCCCACACCCCCCCCGGGGCTTTTGTCCCCCCCAACAAAAATGAAAAGTTGTCCCCCCCTCCCCCCCTTGTGCCCCCAAAAAATTGGGGAAAGTTGTGTCCCAAATCCCCCCCCGGGGGCCTTCCTGTCCCCCTTCCTTCTTTAATTGGGAAAGTTGTCCCCCCCCTCCCCCGGGTTCCTGTCGTCATTCCCTCATGCCTCTTGGGGTGTGCCCCCCCAATCCCCCCCGGGGGGTCCCCCCCCCTTCCCAAATTTTTTTTTGGGGGCCCCCCCCCCCCCCCCCGGGGGTTTTTCCCCCAACCCCCCCCCTTTTTTTTGTTTCCCCCCAAATTCCCCGGGGCCCCTTTTTCCCCCCCCCGGGCCCCCCCCCCCCCCTTTTCCCCCCTTTCTTTCCCCCCCCCCTTTTTTTTCGGGAAAAAACCCCCCCCCCCCCTTTTGGGGGGGGGTTTCCCCCCCCTTTCCCCCCCCCCCAAAAAAAAAACCCCCTCCCCCCTTTTTTTTTTTCTTTTTTTTTTTTTTTTTCCCCCATTCCTTTTTAACCAAAAAAATTCCCCCCCCTTTTTTCCCCCCCCCCCCCCCAAAAAAAAACCCCCCCCCCCCCCCGGGGTTTTTTTTTTTTTCCCCCCCCCCCTTTTTTTTTTTTTTTTTTTTTCCTTTTCCCTTTTTTTTTTTCCCCCAACCCCCCCGGGGGGGGTTTTTTTTCCCCCCCCCCCAAAAAATTTTCCCCCCCCCCCAATTTTTTTTTTTCCCCCCCTTTTTTTTTTTTTTTTTTTTTTCCCCCCCTTTCCCCGGGGGGGGTTTTTTTCCCCCCCCTTTTAAAAAAACCCCCCCTTTCCCCCCAAAAAAAAAATTTTTTTTTTTTCCCCCCCCCCCCCCCCTTCCCCCCCCCCCCCGGGGCCCCCCCTTTTTCCAAAAAAACCCCCCCCCCTTTTTGGGGGTTTCCCCCCCTTTCCCCCCCCCCCCTTTTTTCCCCTTTTAAAAAAAAAAAATATGGGGAAAAAATATTGGGCCCCCCCCCCGGGGGCCCCCCCCCCTTTTTCCCCCCCCCCCCCCCCCCCCCCCCCCCCCCCGGGGGGCCCCCCCCCCCCTTTTGGGGGGGGGGGCCCCCCCCCCCCCCCCCCCCCCAAAAAAAAATTTTTCCCCCTTAAACCCTTTTTTTTTTCCCCCCCCCTTTTTTTGGGGTTTTTCCCCCCCTTTAAAAAAAATTTTTTTTTTTCCCCCTTCCCCCCCCCGGGGGTTTTTTTTTTTAAAAAAAAAAAAAAAAAAAAAACCCCCAAAAAATTGGGGGGCCCC
>JARQOD010005874.1:0-29614 GCA_033576555.1 Oophaga sylvatica
TCGCAAGATCTGCAACACCTGTCTCACATGCTCCTGGTGAGACACAAGATCTGGTGAGTAAATTAAAATGTCATCCAAATATACGACCACAAACAGCCCCACCAATGACGAAAAATGTCATTAACAAATGTTGGAATACTGCTGGTGCAGTAGTCAGACCAAAAGGCATGACAAGGTTCTCATAATGTCCCTCCGGCGTGTTAAACGCCGTTTTCCACTCATCCCCCTCTTTTATCCTAATCAGATTATACGCCCCCCTGAGATCCAATTTAGAGAACCATTTGGCGCCAACAATTTGATTGAAGAGATCAGGAATCAGAGGGAGTGGATACGGATCTCGAACCGTAATCCGATTAAGTTCGCGGAAATCCAAGCAAGGGCGTAGGCCTCCATCTTTTTCTTCACAAAGAAAACCCCGCGGCCACTGGGGAAGATGAAGGTCTAATATGCCCTTTGGCCAGACTTTCCGAAATATAATCTTTCATAGCCTGCTTCTCAGGACCATAGCCTGCTCTGTGAAGCAATCTCGTCATCGCCACATGTGTCAACGGTGACGGTATTTATAGAGGTACTTTGCAGCTTTTTGTATGCCCCCTGAGGAAGGAGCACCCAGGCTCCGAAACGCGCGTCGGGGAGGGCTGGATGCCGCTCTGCTTACATTTAGGTATATCGCTACTATAGCCACTATGGCACCTGTACCCATTCCTGTGGCACCATATGTTACATGCTATTATATTTAAGATTGATCACGTATATATGTATGTAATGCGTTATACTTTGCACATTTCTACACGGCCGTTGTAGCCTTTTATGGCACGTGTATGTATCCATCTGGCATCTAATGTTGCATGTTGCTTGATATACAAACTGCATATATTGAGCCTTGCGCTTTACATACTTAGCCACAGTTATCATATGGTGCCAAACTAACATTTCACCCTCTTTTACATTGCTTGGACATGTGATTTACTTGCCCATATCTGTGTATTTACACTTTATGCTTCTGGTGTTAATTTAGCACCACAAGTTTCATTCTATTTGTATAATTGGGTTGATTTGTGTACCAATACCATTACTTTTGTGCCATGATTTATCTATCTTTACCATTGTTATGATGATTGCTAACATCTTAGATTTATTTCACCTGTGAGCAGTTTTGCGTTTCCCTGCCCATGGTTTTTTCCCACTTGGTGTTTTTGACCACCGCCATATTGCATTACTTCCCTCTTGCCATCCCTGTTTCCATGTTTTTTTTCCCCCTTTTTGGTGTTCTTATTGTTTTTCCAATAAAGTTTTCTATATTTGAGACTACATGGCTGTTCTCCTTGTGATATTTCTGTATTAAGTACAGTTTGTCTCTCCTATGTCCGATACGCACATGTGTATTTTGCACAGTTCGCTTTATTGATTACTCTTACATGTGTTATGTGGGTCATTACTAATTTTTCCAGAAAGGTTATATAACCTAGCTTTAGGTAACTTAGCATCAGGAAGTAAATTAATAGAGCAGTCATACACGCGATGAGGAGGCAACTCCTGACACCCCTCCTCAGAGAACACATCCCCAAAGTCCTCCAAAAAAGGAGGCAAAGTACTAGACACGACCGCACTGATGACTGTGTTCATGCAGTTACTTTTGCAAAACTCCCCCCATTGGCTTATATCTCTGGACTGCCAATTAATCACAGGGTTATGTTTAACCAACCAAGGAAGTCCCAACACAATAGGAGTAGGTAGACCCTCCAACACATAACAAGATAATAGTTCCCTATGTATTGCCCCTACCCGAAGGTCAATGTTATGAACCTCATGAACAAAGCTACCTTGGCCGAGAGGCCTGGCGTCAATGGAGAATATAGGGATCGGTTTGACCAATACACTCAGATGCATACCTTGAGCCTGAGCAAACTGAGCGTCAACCAGATTAGCCCCGGACCCACTATCAAGAAGAACAGAAAATCTCTCCACTCTCGTACCAACCACCACCTCCACTGGTACAAGGAACTGAGAAGAACTAGCGGACGAAATACATACTCCCAGGTTGTCGTCCACCACACAACCTGGGATTAACAGTTTTCCGGCGACGTTTTGCTCAACAAGGCACGGATGGACATCCCCCAACAAAATGTCCCTCTTTCCCGCAGAAGAAACACCTTCTAGTCCTGCGGCGTACCGCCAATCCCCTCCTACGAAATGATGTCCCTCCCAACTGCATAGGCTCCTCCGAACAGACAAGGGGAACCTCAACATAAGGGACTTTAGTAGTAGGTGGAGTAACAACAGGGGCGGAGTTACCTCGCACCTCTCCCGGAGCCGTCTATCAGTACGGATAGCCAGGGCCATAGCAGCCTCCAGTGATGGAGGAGAATCATACTGAGCCAAAACGTCCTTTAATTTGTCAGAAAGCCCATGACAAAACTGGCTCCTAAGAGCTGGGTCATTCCACTGAGTATCTGTGGCCCATCTACGGAACGCAGAAGCAAATTCCTCCGCCGGACGATCTCCCTGCTGTATCTTACGTAATTTTGTCTCAGCAAGAGAGACCCGATCTGGGTCATCATATACCAAACCCAGGCAGTAAAAAATCGATCTACTGACTGTAGAGCCGGGGATCCCGGAGGAAGGGAGAAGGCCCAGGATTGAGGGTCCCCTTGTAGGAGCGAGATAACAATTCCCACTCTCTGCTCTTCACTCCCTGATGATCGAGGCCGAAGCCGAAAATACAATTTACATGCTTCCCTGAAGGTAAAAAATTTGTCTCGCCCACCAGTGAACCTGTCCGGGAGAGCTACTTTAGGTTCAAATCTGGTTTGCTCCGAGGGAGACAAAACTTTGGACTTAATGTCCGTCAGCTCCATGGATAATCTCTGCAACTGCAGAGCCAGCTGGGCTACTGGATCCATGGCAACTGGGAATAATTTTATGGGCCAGTGAAAATGTCACGCGGTCTTATGATATGTGTACGATGTCAGTAAACTATTCTTAAAAGAACAACACTCTATACAACATATAGATTAGCAACATCAGCATGTAAATATAGAATAGATTTACCTGACACGATATCCGTTGAACTCAGGGTTAATCTTGAGGACTTGATACACTGTCACAGGAAAGAGGAGGACCGGGGGTCTAACCTGACCCTAAACTGGGGTCCTAACTAATCCCTCACCTTGGAGGTACTGATAATGGTTCAGAGGTCCAAGTCTCCAGCCTAACCCTGTCTCCTATCAGTCCCTGAACCCTGTAATCAGTCCTAAGAAGGATTCTGATTACCACCAAAGGGATATGGGCTGATCTCTGCTAAATACACAGATTAGACATATAAGACAGACTGGAAAAACACAGACTTGCATACACACTCAAACACAGAAGGAACATAAATGATCTGGGATATTAAACTCTAAGCAAGGTGAGCTTAAAACAACTAAGGAGCTCTTTAACTTAAGTCTATACAGATACAATCCTATCTGTGGTCTGCATGAAGAATTTCACTGGCAACTCCCAACACAGACAACCAGAGATTTAAAGGAAACCAATCAACAAATAATTAATTGCAGCCGGAAGAAACTGCACCCAGTCCCAGAACTGAGCACAGACAGAATTAACTCCCTAACTGCCAAACACAAAGAAACAGCAACTCAGCTGTGAGAAGTCAGAATGTGCAACCGCGACGATCTTCGTGCCGATGCACACATGACATATATGTATATATATATATATATATGTCTCAATGACATATATATATATATAATATATATATATATGTATACTATGTGTATATATCTATTCTTTCTTTTGTGATTTAAAAACTTTTCATTTGGATCCATTATATGTCGGTTTTGCTAGCCACCGACAAAATCTCGCCAGACGGATGTCAAACGTATGCTCAGATGCGAGAGAGTCGCATCCTTGCATTCAAATCGGATAACAGACGGATCAGTGTTCAGGAAACATTTGTGCGATTATCGGCCGTCTAAAACGGTCCGATTTTTTAGACGGTGTGTGTGACTCCAGTCTTATAAATGGGGGTTGGGACCATCAGTTGTGTTGTGCAGAAGTCTGGTGGATACACAGCTGATAGTCCTACTGAATAGACTGTTAGAATTTGTATTATGGCAAGAAAAAAGCAGCTAAGTAAAGAAAAACGAGTGGCCATCATTACTTTAAGAAATGAAGGTCAGTCAGTCTGAAAAATTGGGGAAACTTTGAAAGTGTCCCCAAGTGCAGTTGCAAAAACCATCAAGCGCTACAAAGAAACTGGCTCACATGAGACCGCCCCAGGAAAGGAAGACCAAGAGTCACCTCTGCTTTTGCGGATAAGTTTATCCGAGTCTCCAGCCTCAGAAATCGCAGGTTAACAGCAGCTCAGATTAGAGACCAGGTCAATGCCACACAGAGTTCTAGCAGCAGACACATCTCTACAACAACTGTTATGAGGAGACTTTGTGCAGCAGGCCTTCATGGTAAAATAGTTGCTAGGAAACCACTGCTAAGGACAGACAACAAGCAGAAGAGACTGTTTGGGCTAAAGAACACAAGGAATGGACATTAGACCAGTGGAAATCTGTGCTTTGGTCTGATGAGTCCAAATTTGAGATCTTTGGTTCCAACCACCGTGTCTTTGTGCGATGCAGAAAAGGTGAACGGATGGACTCTACATGCCTCGTTCCCACCGTGAACCATGGAGGTGGAGGTGTGATGGTGTGGGGGTGCTTTGCTGGTGACACTGTTGGGGATTTATTCAAAATTGAAGGCATACTGAACCAGCATGGCTACCACAGCATCTTGCAGCGGCATGCTATTCCATCCGGTTTGCGTTTAGTTGGACCATCATTTATTTTTCAACAGGACAATGACCCCAAACACACCTCCAGGCTGTGTAAGGGCTATTTGACCAAGAGGGAGAGTGATGGGGTGCTACGCCAGATGACCTGGCCTCCACAGCCACCAGACCTGATCCCAATCGAGATGGTTTGGGGTGAGCTGGATCGCAGAGTGAAGGCAAAAGGGCCAAGTGCTAAGCATCTCTGGGAACTCCTTCAAGACTGTTGGAAGACCATTTCCGATGACTACCTCTTGAAGCTCATCAAGAGAATGCCAAGAGTGTGCAAAGCAGCCATCAAATCAAAATGTGGCTACTTTGAAGAACCTAGAATATAAGACATATTTTCAGTTGTTTCACACTTTTTTGTTAAGTATATAATTCCACATGTGTTAATTCATAGTTTTGATGCCTTCAGTGTGAATGTACAATTTTCATAGTTATGAAAATACAGAAAAATCTTTGAATGAGAAGGTGTGTTCAAACTTTTGGTCTGTACCGTACTTCAGTTTCTACGGTACCTGAGAAGAAATGCGGATGAACATCCGGGGCCGGCCAGTCCAGGTTCTAGTAGCGGATGGCTGGTGCGGTGCCTGAGGCCGCTACCGCTGGGACCGAGGAGTCTTGCAGGGGGGGGGAAGCGCGGCCGCCTCTCTGGAGAGGATGCAGAGGCTTCCAGGTTCCTGGCCGGTGCGGGTAGCGTGCGCCCTGAAGAAAGTTGGCTGCTGCTCCGGAAGTGAAGCGTGCTATGGCTCAAGTGCTGGCCGGGAGACTTGCAGTCAAAACTTAAGCTGGACTCAATCCCATGTGAGGGAGAATTTTTGTTTGGGGAAACGCTGGACGATATCCTTCAAAAAGCAGGGGACAAGAAGGGATTCCCTAATTTGGCCCCCCATCACTTAATCGATCCTTTTGGAGCAAAAAATTCTTCTGTAGAAGGCCCCCGAGGGAGCAGAATAGATGGGATGTAGGGAAAAGGAAGGACAGGGGGTTCCTCTGTGGAAATTCTTCCTGGGATAAAAAGTCCTCAAAGTGACTGTTTTCCAAGGGTGGGGGGAAGATTATACCATTTCCTTCCGGCCTGGGAAAAAATCTCAAACATCCCCTGGATACTGAAGCTGGTCAGGACAGGGCTTCGGATAGACTTTCACTCCCTCCCCAGAGCTTTGTAGTAACTCCCCTGAGGTCCTCTCAACAAGAACAAATGGCCCTGGAATGCGAGGTCATGGACCTTGTGAGAAAATCTGTCCTGCAGGAAGTCCCTCCTCAGGAAAGGAGGAAGGGATTCTACTCCCCGTTGTTTCTAGTGACCAAGCCAATGGGTCCTATCAGACAATTATAAACCTTATGAAACTAAATGGCTATGTGAGAATTCAGAAGTTCAAGATGGAGTCAATAAAATCAACCATCAAAATACTGTTTCCAAATTGTTTTATGACTGTCCTGGATCTCAACGATGCTTACTATCATGTCCCCATTCACAAAGAATACCAAAGATTCCTCAGGCTAGCCATTTCCATAAAAGGGGAAATAAGGGAATTTCAATACGGAGCTTCCCCTTTGGATTATCAATAGCCCCTCGGGTATTTACCAAATTAGTGGCAGAAATTATGGCTCATCTGAAGGAACAGGACATTTTGATAGTCCCCTATCTGGACGATTTCTTGATAGCGAGCAACTCGGCTCAACACTGCAGAGATCAGCTGGACAGAGTACTAAATACCCTAATAGATCTGGACTGGCTGCTAAACCTAAAAAAGTCAAGGCTAGAGCCAATCACGGTGCAGGAATTCCTGGGGTTAATATTGGACTCTCGGAAGCAGGAATGCCGTCTCCCAATGCAGAAAAAAGGGAAGATCATAGACCTGGTGTCAAGAGCCTTACAGAACCCCTCTATGACTTTGAGGAAGGCCATGTTGCTACTAGGTTCCCTTTCCGCTTGTTTACCAGCAGTTTAGTGGGCACAGCTACACACCAGGGATCTCCAGTGGGACATACTAAAGAGGCAGGCCACATTAAAGGGTCACTTAGAGGGCCACATGACTGTAGCATTAACTACTATTCGTTCCCTAGTTTGGTGGAGGGATGTCAGCAACCTGTCCAAAGGGATCCCCTAGCTAACAGAAGTATCTCGAGTGGTTACCTCTGACGCAAGCCCCATGGAATGGAGATCTCATGTGGACGACAGGGTCACTCAGGGGGTGTGGATAGGCCAAGATCTCGAGGCATCTTCAAACCAGAAAGAGCTTTGGGTAGTGGGTCACGCACTGTCAGATTTTCTACACATTCTACAGGGTCGTCCTATTCGTGTGTTCTCGGAGAATCAGGTGGTGGTGGCCTATATAAACCACCAAGGGGGAACCAGATCCCGGACCCTAATGGACACCACTTCCCAGATTTTCCGATTAGCAGAGAGCAATCTTCTGTCCCTTTCCGCATTACACTTTCGGGGGGTAGAAAATGAGAAGGCAGACTTTCTGATCCGCACTCAATTGAGACAGGGCAAATGGGTTCTGAAACAGTCCATTTTCTAGCAGATTGTTGAAACGTGGCTAGCCACGGTCATAGATCTGTTTGCTAATATCAACAACAGAAAGGTGGAAGCGTTTTGTTCTCTAAACCCCAGGGGGAATCCTCAGGCCATAGACGCTTTCACGATTCCATGGACTCAGAGCCTGGCATATGCCTTTCCCCCAACTATCCTCATCCCAGCGGTCCTACGGAGGGTCAGGGAGGACGAGTGAAGACTAATATTAATAGCTCCCTTCCGGCCAAAAAGAACTTGGTTCTCCTGGCTGAGGATGTTATTGATCACCGATCCTTGGGTTCTGACGGAACTCCTGGACTTTTTTTCTCAAGGACCGGTGTTCCACTCTTGGACAGCGAACCTTCATTTTACAGCGTGGAATTTGAGGGGGTGCTGTTGAGGGAAAGAGGCTTTTCGGGGAACTTAGTTTCTATGCTATTAAAGAGTAGAAAAGCTGTCACCATGAGAGCTTATGGCAAAACCTGGAGGAAATTCCTGTCCACCTCAGGGGTAAGAGTTCAGGATGGGGTCCCAATCACTGCGATCCTTGAATTTTTACAGAAGGGACTCAATGTCTCAAGTGGGGTACCACAAGGCTCTGTTTTGGGCCCAAAATGGTTCAACATCTTTATCAATGATTTAGATGAAGGAATTGAGGGTAAACTGATCAAATTTGCTGATGACACAAAGCTAGGAGGGGTATCTAATACTAGAGAAGAGAGAGAGAGGATTCAAAAGATATAAATAAACTGGAGCAGTGGGCAGCAACTAACAGAATGGATTTTAACAGGGAAAAATGCAAAGTACTACATCTGGGCAATAAAAATGAAAAAAGCATATACAAAATGGGAGGAATAGGGCTAAGTAACAGCACATGTGAAAAAGACTTGGGTATACTAATTGATCACAGACTGAACATGAGTCAACAGTGTGATGCAGCAGCAAAAAAAGGCAAATGCAATTCTAGGATGTATCAACAGAAGCATGTAGTCTAGATCACGTGAGGTCATTATTGCCCTCTACTCCTCTTTGGTCAGACCTCATCTGGAATACTGTGTCCAGTTTTGGGCACCACATTTTAAAAAAGACATCAACAAACTGGAGCAAGTTCAGAGAAGAGCCACCAGAATGGTGACCGGTCTGCAAACCATGTGCTATGAGGAACGGTTGCAGGATTTGGGAATGTTTAGCTTGCAAAAAAGAAGACTGAGAGGAGACTTAATAGCTGTCTACAAATATCTCAAGGGCTGTCACATTGTAGAAGGATCATCTTTATTTTCATTTGCACAAGGAAAGGCTAGAAGCAATGGAATGAAACTGAATGGGAGGAGACACAGATTAGATATTAGAAAAAACTTTTTGACAGTTAGGGTGATCAATGAGTGGAACAGGCTGCCACGAGAGGTGGTGAGAGCTCCTTCAATGGAAGTCTTCAAACAGAGGCTGGACAGACATCTGTCTGGGATGATTTAGAGAATCCTGCTTTGAGCAGTGGGTTGGACTAGATGACCCAGGAGGTCCCTTCCAACTCTACCATTCTATGATTCTATGACTAGAACAGGGCCTTTCAGTCAGCACCTTAAAGGTACAGGTAGCAGCCCAAGGAGCATTAAATAATCAGGATGTAGCGGGCAACTTGTGGGTAGCACTTTTTATCAGAGCCGCCACAAGATCTAGGCCGACAGTCAGAAGCTACCATCTTGGAATTTAAATCTTGTACTATCAGCGCTAAAAGTTCCTCCATTTGAGCCTCTAGATTTAACCCCTCTCAAGATCCTATCATTCAAAACTGTTCTTCTTGTGGCTTTAAAATCAGCCCGGAGAGTAAGTGATATTCAAGCCTTATCTGCAGGTACTCCCTTCACAAAGATACTAGATGATAGGGTTATTCTAAAACCTAACCCAGCCTTAACATCTCGTTTCCATAGGTCCAAGGAGGTAGTCCTTCCTTCCTTTTGCTCAAACCCTAAGAATAGGGAAGAAGAAAGATTCCACACCTTAGATGTCAGGAGATGTCTGGTTCAGTACCTAGAGTCCACCCAGAGGTGTAGGAAGGAAGGATCTCTTTGTATGTTTCCAGAGGCCTAGAAAGGGAGTCAAGGCTTCCAAGAGTACCCTGGCGAGATGGATAAGAAATGCTATAGCCTTGGCCTACTCATCCAGTGGGAATGTCATCCCGGAGGGGCTGAAAGCTCATTCCACAAAAGCAATGGCAACCTCCTGGGCAGAAAAGTCAGAGGTATCAATAGAATAGATCTGTAAGGCGGCCACTTGGTCATCACCTTCCACCCTTTTTAGGCACTATCGGCTGGACCTAGCCTCTTCTTCTGACTTAACCTTCGGGAGAAGGGTTCTTCAGGCTGTGGTCCCTCCCTAAGTTACAAATCTCTAATTCCGTGGTGCTGTCATGAAGGATAGAGAAAGACGTAGTTACTTAACGGTAACGAGATTTCTCAGAGCCCATTTATTCCCTTCAATCACGTGTGTGGTGAGCACGTTTTGCTGTTTGAAGTGTGTTTATGTATAGGCACGGTGTTTTTCTGATAAGCAGTATGATAAAGCATATATTATGTTGTCATTAACCTGGAGGTCCTCCGATGCTCTGTAAACCAACTGATGCGAAGGATACAGGTACAGTCCTTTTATCTGTCGGTTCCCTTTCCCTGAAGTATGGATCCCCTCTCTCCCTGGTGCTGTCATGGGCTCTGAGAAATCCCGTTACCGGTAAGTAACTAAGTCTTTTTCCACTAAATGCTAAAACTGACCTGCCATTATAATTCTCCAGGTTATGAGTTTGCAGTTACCAAACATGTATAAGTTCTTTTTTTTTATCTAAGAGGTAAAAAAATTTTTTTTTAAAAATGTGTTATTTTCTGAGACTTGTAGCATCTTCATTTTTCGGGAGCTGGGAGCGGGTGAGGGCTTTTCTTTTGCGTACCGAACTAATGTTTTTATTAATAACATTTTAAACCCTTAATGAGCACCGATATGCATTAAAATGACTGTCATTAAGGGAACTTATTCCCTCATTACCGTTTTAAAACTGCGGCCCAATGGTGCCGAATCCTGTGGGTGTCATATGTACCCCTTAAATACCGCTGTCAATTGTGACAGCGGTATTTAGCCCCTCAACCCCCAAGGGTGGTTTGCGCGTTAATGATCGGGCCAATTTTTAGAATTCTGACCACTGTCTCTATAAGGCCGGGATCACACATGCGAATAAGTCGTCCGACACTCGCATGTGAAATCCCAGCTCTGGCGCCGGCACTCAGGAGTGGAGTGCGCGGCTGCATGTAGTTATATGCAGCCGTTCGCTCCACTCCCGAGTGCCGGCGCCAGAGCTGGGATTTCACATGCGAGTGTCGGACGACTTACTCGCATGTGTGATCCCGGCCTAAGGTTATAACTCTGGAACGCTTCAACGGATCTTAGCGATTCTGAGATTGTTTTCTCGTGACATATTGTACTTCATGATAGTGGTAAAATTTATTCGATATAACTTGCGGTTATTTATGAAAAAAATGGAAATATGGCGAAAATTTTGAAAATTTTTCTATTTTCAAACTTTGAATTTGTATTTCCTTAAAACAGAGAAATATGTCACACAAAATAGTTACTAAATAACATTTTCCACATGTCTAATTTACATCAGCACAATTTTGAAACCAAATTTTTTTTTTGTTACGAAGTTATACGGGTTAAAAGTTGACCAGCGATTTCTCATTTTTACAACAAATTGTACAAAATTATTTTTTTAGGGACCACCTCACATTTGAAGTCACTTTGAGGGGTCTATATGGCAGAAAATACCCAAAAGTGACACCATTCTAAAAACTGCACCCCTCAAGGTACTCAAAACCACATTCAATAAGTTTATTAACCCTTCAGGTGCTTCACAGTAGCTGAAGCAACTTGGAAGGAAAAAATGAACATTTAACTTTTTAGTCACAAAAATTATCTTTTACAAACAATTTTTTTATTTTAACAAAGTTAAAAGGAGAAAATGGACAGAAAAAGTTGTTGTGCAATTTCTCCTGAATACGCCAATGCCCCATATGTGGGGGAAAACCAATGTGTGGGCGTGCGGCAGGGCTTGGAAGGGAAGGAGCGCCGTTTGACTTTTTCAAACCGAAATTGGCAGGAATTGAGATTGTACTGCATGTCGCGTTTGGAAAGCCCCTGATGTGCCTAAACAATGGAAACCTCCCACAAGTGACACCATTTTGTAAACTAGACCCCCTAAGGAACTTATCTAGATCTATTGTGAGCACTTTGAACACTAAAGTTTATAATGCCTGGGTGTGAAAAAATTTTTTTTCCACAAAAATGAATTTTTAGTCCCCAATTTTTGATTTTTCCCAAGGAAGTTATTGTCCAATTTGTCCTGAGTACGCTGATACCCCATATGTGGGGGGGAAATACTGTTTGGGGGCACTTCTGGGCTCAGAAAGGAAGTAATGACGTTTTGGAATGCAGACTTTGATGGGTGTCATGTTCATTTTGCAGAGTCCCTGATGTGCCTAAACAGTGGAAACCCCCCACAAGTGACCCAATTTTGGAAACTAGACCCCCTAAGGAACTTATCTAGATCTGTGGTGAGCACTTTGAACCCTCAAGTGCTTCACACAAGTTTATAATGCCCGGGCATGAAAATAAAAAATCCTATTTTTTTCCCACAAAAAATATACTTAAGTCACCAATTTTTTATTTTCCCAAGGGTAACGTAAGAATTTTGACCATAAAAGTTGTTGTCCAATTTGTCCTGAGTACGCTGATACCCCATATGTGGGGGCGAACCACTGTTTGGGTGCACGGCAGAGCTCAGAAGGGAAGGAGCGCCATTTGACTTTTTCAAACCAAAATTGGCTGGAATCGAGATTGGACGCCATGTCGCATTTGGATAGCCCCTGATGTGCCTAAACAGTGGGAATCCCCCACAAGTGACCCCATTTTAGAAACTAGACCCCCTAAGGGAATTATCTAGATCTGTGGTGAGCACTTTCAACCCCCAAGAGCTTCACACAAGTTTATAACGTAGAGCCGTAAAATTAAAAAATCATATCTTTTCCACAAAAATGATCTTTTCACCCAATTTTTATTTTCCCAAGGGTAACACCTCAAAAGTTATTGTGCAATTTGTTCTGAGTACTCTGATACCCAATATGTGGGGGTAAACCACTGTTTGGGTGCATGGCAGAGCTCGGAAGGGAAGGAGTGCAGTTTGACTTTTTCAACGCAGAATTGGCTGAATGCCATGTCGCGTTTTTGAGAGCCCCTGATGTGCCTAAACAGTGGAAACCTCCCACAAGTGACACCATTTTGGAAACTAGACCCCTTAAGGAACTTATTTAGATCTGTTGTGAGCATGTTCAACCCCCAAGTGTTTCACTAAAGTTTATTATGCCTGGGTGTGAAAAAAAAAAAAAATTCCACAAAAATGATTTTTTAGTCCCCAAATTTCCAATTTTTCATTTTTCCCAAGGAAATTGGACCCAAAAAGTTGTTGTCCAATTTGTCCTGAGTACGCTGATACCCCATATGTTGGCGGGAAATACTGTTTGGGCGCACGGCAGGACTCGGAAAGGAAGTAATGACATTTTGGAATGTAGAATTTGATGGGGGTCATGTTCAGTTTGCAGAGCTCCTGATGTGCCTAAGCAGTGTAAACCCCCCACAAGTGACCCCATTTTGGAAACTAGACCCCTTAAGGAACTTATCTAGATCTGTGGTGAGCACTTTGAACCCCAAAGTGCTTCACACAAGTTTATAATGCCCGGGCATGAAAATAAAAAATCCTATTTTTTTCCTACAAAAATGATCTTTTAGTCACCATTTTTTTATTTTCCCAAGGGTAAGGGGAGAAATTGGACCCCAAAAGTTGTTGTACAATTTGTCTTGAGTATGCTGATACCCTATATATGGGAGAAAACTACTGTGTGGGCACACGTCGGAGCTTGGAATAGAAGTAGTGACGTTTAGTAATGCAGACTTTGATGGAATGGTCTGCTGGTGTCATGTCGTGTTTGGAGAGCCTCTGATGTGCCTAAACAGTGGAAACCCCCCACAAGTGACCCCATTTTGGAAACTAGACCCCCAAAGGAACTTATCTAGATGTGTAGTGAGCACTTTGAACCCCCAAGTGCTTCACACAAGTTTATAATGCCCGGGCATGAAAATAAAAAATCCTATTTTTTTCCTACAAAAATGATCTTTTAGTCACCATTTTTTTATTTTCCCAAGGGTAAGGGGAGAAATTGGACCCCAAAAGTTGTTGTACAATTTGTCTTGAGTATGCTGATACCCTATATATGGGAGAAAACTACTGTTGGGCACACGTCGGGGCTTGGAATAGAAGTAGTGACGTTTAGTAATGCAGACTTTGATGGAATGGTCTGCTGGTGTCATGTCGTGTTTGGAGAGCCTCTGATGTGCCTAAACAGTGGAAACCCCCCACAAGTGACCCCATTTTGGAAACTAGACCCCCAAAGGAACTTATTTAGATGTGTAGTGAGCACTTTGAACCCCCAAGTGCTTCACACAAGTTTATAATGCCCGGGCATGAAAATAAAAAATCCTATTTTTTTCCCACAAAAATGATCTTTTAGTCACCAATTTTTTATTTTCCCAAGCGTAACGGGAGAAATTGGACCCAAAAAGTTGTTGTCCAATTTGTCCTGAGTACGCTGATACCCTATATGTGGGAGAAAGCTATTGTATGGGCACACGTCGGGGTTCGGAAGTGAAGTAGTGACGTTTTGGCTTGCAGACTTTGATGGAATGATCTGCGAGTGTCATGTCACGTTTGGAGAGCCCCTGATGTGCCTAAACAGTGGAAACCCCCCACAAGTGACCCCATTTCGGAAACTAGACCCCCAAAGGAACTTATCTAGATGTATGGTGAAAACTTTGAACCCCCAAGTGCTTCACAGAAGTTTATAACATAGAGCCATAAAAATAAAAAATCATATTTTTTTTCCACAAAAATTATATTTTCGCCCCCAATTTTTTATTTTCCCAAGAGTTATTGTGCAATTTGTCCTGAGTATGCTGATACCCCATATATGGGTGTAAACTACTGTTTGGGCGCATGGCAGAGCTCAGAAGGGAAGGAGCACCATTTGACTTTTTCAACACCGAATTGGCTGGAATTGAAATCAGACGCCATGTCACGTTTGGAGAGCCCCTGATGTGCCTAAACAGTGGAAACCCCCCAATTCCAACTCCAACCCTAACCCCAACACACCCCTAACCCTAATCCCAACCCTAATCATAACCCTAACCACAAACCTAACCCTAACACACCCGTAACCCTAGTCCCAACCTTAACCCTAACTTTAGCCCCAACTCTAACCCTAACTTTAGCCCCAACCCTAACCCTAATGGGAAAATGGAAATACATTTTTTAAATTTTATTATTTTTCCCTAACTAAGGGGGTGATAAAGGGGGATTTGATTTACTATTTATAGCGGGTATTATGATTGGCAGCTGTCACACGCTAAAAGACGCTTTTTATTGCAAAAAATAGTTTTTGCATCATCACATTTTGAGAGCTATAATTTTTTCTTATTTTGGCCCACAGAGTCATGTGAGGTCTTATTTTTTGCGGGACGAGGTGATGTTTTTATTGGTACCATTTTTGGGCACATGACATTTTTTTATCGCTTTTTATTACGATCTTTGGGAGGCAGAATGAACAAAAACCAGCGATTCGTGAATTTTTTTTGGGGGGGCGTTTATACCGTTCCGCGTGTGGAAAATTGATAAAGCAGTTTTATTCTTCAGGTTAGTACGATTACAGTGATACCTCATTTGTATCATTTTTTTATGTTTTGGCGCTTTTATACAATAAAAACGATTATATATAAAAAATAATTATTTTTGCATCGCTTTATTCTGCGAGCTATAACTTTTTTTATTGTTTCGCTGATGATGCTGTATGGTGGCTCGTTTTTTGCGGGACAAGATGATGTTTTCAGCGGTACCATGTTTATTTATATCCGTCTTTTTGATCACGTGTTATTCCACTTTTTGTTCGGCGTTATGATGATAAATCATTGTTTTTTAGCCTTGTTTTTTTTTTTTTTTTTAAAGGGAGAAAGGAATTTATTGGGGAATATTTTTTTTTTCTTTATTTATGAATTTTTTTTTACACATGTTATTTTTATTTTTTTTACTTTTTTACTTTGTCCCAGGGTGGGACATCACTGTATAAGGTCAGATCTGACAGTGTGCCCAGCACTCTGTCAGATTGGCGATGTGACAGGCATTGCTGGAGGCTTTCTCAGCGCCTGCTCTCGGCAGGCACTGAGGAAGCTGCCTCCCTGCAGGACCCGTAAGGACCCCACGGCCATCTTGAATCCGGGTCCTGTAGGGAGAAGGGTCTCTCGGAATAGCACGATGCATCGCGCTGTTTTGAGGGTCTCAGGGAAGCACGCAGTGAGCCCCCTCCCTGTGCGATGCTTCCCTGTACCGCCGGAACACTGCGATCATCTTTGATCGCAGTGTGCCAGGGGTTAATGTGCCAGGAGCGATCCGTGACCGCTCCTCGCACATAGTGCCGGGTGTCAGCTGTGATAATCACCCCTGGGAGCGCAGCTGATCGCATATGACGTACTATTCCGTCCTTGGGAATTAGGTCCACGGTCACATGGACGGAATAGTACGTCAGATGGGATAAATGGGTTAAGTTGTTACAAGGGGGTCACATACCCCCTTAGTAACTATCAGATACCCGTGATGAGAATCGCTGGCCCCGATGGTTACCATGGTACACTGAGGTCATGTGGCCTGTGAGATCCATCTCTAAGCTGAGTCTCACAGGCACAGTCTGTAAGATACTGACTGCTCTCATGCACTGCTCTACAAACAATAACACCCAGAACTAACTCATTTTTTGAAAAAATAAGACTCCTTGATTGATTCTAGATTAACGAAAAACACTTTTACTCATGCCCAGTCCACTGAAGCATCTAGCTTTGCTACATCTAGATGGCAGGCTGCATTGTTGCATGATGCGATTATACAGCCTGACATCCAGCAGAAACACAGCTTGCTTGGTCAGGAATATGGTTGTTTATTATTTTAATTCTTTTACAGGGGATATTGGCTTCAGTTAATTGGGCATAAGACCAGTATAAGTGTTTTTGGTTAATTAAGAGTCAATAAAGGAGTCTGTCATTTGCTCAAATAAGGGACTTTATTCTGGGTGTTGTGTTTTTTGGCAATTTGACTACAGGGTTAGTAATAAGGATGTCTTATAGATGCCGCTCCATTACTAACCCCCGGGCTTGATGTCACCTGACAATACAAAGGTGACAGCAAACCACCCCCAAACTATCACCCCACTTGCCACCGCATTAGGGCAAATGGGAAGAGCGTGGCTAATGCCATATTTGGCACATCTTATGGATGCGCCATTTCTGGGCCAGCTGAGAGCTAATGTTTTTAGTTTGGTATAGGGCCAATATCAATGGCCCCTTCCTAGACTACTAATATCAGCCTGCAGCTGACTGACTGCCTAGCCTTTACAAGTTATTAATTATAGGGAGATCCTACGTCATTTTCCTTTGAGTTCCCTTAGTTTAATAACCAATAAAAGCTTAGTATACAGCTGTCATCTGATATTAATAACCTCGGAAGTTCCACGCGGATTACCCCTACCCAGGTTATAATCATCTACCTCGCAGCTGTCCACTTTACTTTCGTTCTGCTGGTTAATAAAATTTTGGGGGACCCCATGCCATTTTTTTTCAGAAAATTATTTAAGTACACCTACAGCTACACACACAAACTACTAATTTCTCATTCTCATATTTATATCTATCTTTCTGTATCTATCTAATCTACATAAAAAGTTTCCTTTGAAACTAAGTAATTCTGTGTCATTTATATAATGTGAAAGCTCATGTTAAACTCTCATTTCAATTAGACCGCATTCGCATGTAAATCGGATGTCATTCAGATACTAGGTGATAAAAATCGCATTGAACTCGCAATAAAATTGCATGACACTCATTCCATTTCTCTGGACTGATATCAGACCGTTTTTTTTTGTTTTTACGATGATGGGTATGAGCTCTTAAAGAGTAATGATGAGCACTAAAATGCTCAGATGCTCGTTACCCGAACTGAGAAATTCCTAATGCTTGTTTCAAGTAACGAGTATAATGGGAGTCAATGAGAAATCCGAGCATTTTTCTGACCGATTCTACAACGAGGTCTGGGGGGCAGTGAAAATGTTGAAATGGATGGAAAAATTGCTGATTGGAAAAGAAACAGCATGGGGTATGCCCCTGGAAGCATCCCTGACTTCCAGATCGCTGCAGAGAACAATGGGGTCACACTTTTACTCCGCTTTTAAGGACTGACAATAAAGCATTCTTTGCTGTATAATCACTTGTATGTACAGTCATGGCCAAAAGTTTTGAGACTGACACAAATATTATATTTTCACATGATCTGCTGTTGACCTCTGGTTTTTATGTGTGTTTGACAGATGTTTTTATCACAGACAGAAATATAATTGCAAACATATGAGTAACAAAAGCTTATATTTACAGTTAGAATGAGTTAATGCAGCAAGTCAATATTTGAAGTGTTGACCCTTCTTCTTCAGGACCTCTGCAATTCTCCCTGGCATGCTCTCAATCAACTTCTGGATCAAATCCTGACTGATAGCAGTCCATTCTTGCACAATCAATGCTTTCATTTTGTCAGAATTTTTAGGTTTTTGTTTGTCCACCCGTCTCTTGATGATTGACCACAAGTTCTCAATGGGATTAAGATCTGGGGAGTTTCCAGGCCATGGACCCAAAATCTCTATGTTTTGTTCCCTGAGCCATTTAGTTATCACCTTTGCTTTATGGCAAGGTGCTCCATCATGCTGGAAAAGGCATTGTTGATCGCCAAACTGCTCTTGGAGGGTTGGGAGAAGTTGCTCTTGGAGGACATTCTGGTACCATTCTTTATTCATGGCTGTGTTTTTAGGCAAGACTGTGAGAGAGCCGATTCCCTTGGCTGAGAAGCAACCCCACACATGAATGGTTTCAGGATGCTTAACAGTTGGCATGAGACAAGACTGGTGGTAGCGCTCACCTTGTCTTCTCCGAATGAGGCGTTTTCCTGATGTCCCAAACAACCGAAAAGGGGATTCATCAGAGAAAATAACTTTACCCCAGTCCTCAGCAGTCCACTGCCTGTACCTTTTGCAGAATATCAGTCTGTCCATGATGTTTTTTCTGGAGAGAAGTGGCTTCTTTGCTGCCCTCCTTGAGACCAGGCCTTGCTCCAAGAGTCTCCGCCTCACAGTGCGTGCAGATGCACTCACACCTGCCTGCTGTCATTCCTGAGCAAGCTCTGCACTGCTGGTAGCCTGATCCCGCAGTTGAAACACTTTTAAGAGATGGTCCTGGCGCTTGCTGGTCTTTCTTGGGCGCCCTGGAGCCTTTTTGGCAACAATGGAACCTCTCTCCTTGAAGTTCTTGATGATGCGATAGATTGTTGACTGAGGTGCAATCTTTCTAGCTGCGATACTCTTCC
This sequence comes from Oophaga sylvatica, assembly GCA_033576555.1. Classification (NCBI taxonomy): domain Eukaryota; kingdom Metazoa; phylum Chordata; class Amphibia; order Anura; family Dendrobatidae; genus Oophaga; species Oophaga sylvatica. Next base: position 18,889 of record JARQOD010005874.1, read on the forward strand.
CTGTTAGGCCATTTTTGTGCATTGCAATGATGACTGCACGTGTTTCTTTAGAGATAACCATGGTTAACAGAAGAGAAACAATGATGCCAAGCACCAGCCTCCTTTTACAGTGTCCAGTGGTGTCATTCTTACTTAATCATGACAGATTGATCTCCAGCCATGTCCTCATCAACACCCACACCTGTGTTAATGGAGCAATCACTGAAAAGAGGTTAGCTGGTCCTTTTAAGGCAGGGCTGCAATGATGTTGAAATGTGTTTTGGGGGATAAAGTTCATTTTCTAGCCAAATATTGACTTTACAAGTAATTGCTGTTAAGCTGATCACTCTTTATAACATTCTGGAGTATATGCAAATTGCCATTAGAAAAAGTGAAGCAGTAGACTTTGTAAAAATTAATATTTGTGTCATTCTCAAAACTTTTGGCCATGACTGTAAGGTAAAATTTAAAAAGTAAACCAAAAGTAAAAGTTTTATTAAATTAGAAATTTCAGTGTAATTTATGAAGGAAGCTAGAACTGCCAAAAATTAGAGGGACTCCGATCCACCATATATTAGCCATATAGGAGGGCCTCCTACATATTCTGTTCAAATTGTCATGTAGTGGTTCAAATTGTCATGTAGACTCATAAAGGCTATGCACTAAGTACAAAGCCTGCCAAAAATTACAAGCAGGGTCGTCAATACACCTTTGAAGGTAACTACTGAAGGGCCTCATTCAAATATTGAAGTGTAGTTGTGGTACTTCAACACTCATAAAGGCTCGGCATACAGTGCAAAGTCAGAAAAAAGCAAGGAGGGTAATTCATAGACCCTTGAAGGCAACAACTGGAGGGCCTCATTCAAATATTGAAGATTAAAAACACTTTGTGCTGCTGTGATCTTGTGTGGAAAAGTTGGGGCTAATTCAGGCTTTGTTCTTTATCAGAGTAAACCTGTCAGCATTGTCTGACAGGTGAAAGCTCCTGTTATAAGCCTCCTGGCAGCACTAAAAAAACCAGCTGAGACAAGACACTAATGGCAGGGCAGCACAACACCTCCAAGGTATAGAGGGACAGCTCATGCCAGGTGTCCAGCTTTGAGACCCAATAGTTGAAGGTTGCAGAGAAATTAAAGAGTATTCTGGTTTCGTCGGCCATTGTATTGTATTGTTTGACCATCTTTAAAAAGTCCCTCCTTGCCAAAAATACCTAGTCATCAGGGCCTAGATGCTGGGAGGATATTGTAGATTGTAAGCTCTCACGAGCAGGGCCGTCTTATTTTGCTTTAATTACTGTATTGTTAACGTTGTTACTTATGACTTGTGTTTTGAAACTGTTAAACTGTAAAGCGCTGCGGAATATGATGGCGCTATATAAATAAAGATTATTATTATTATTATTATTATTATGTCATGAAATGCCTCTCCTGTACCTGGCGTGTGTCTCCCTTGCCTCTCCTCCTTGGTTGGGCAAGGAAGCTTGCCCCCTGCCTCTAGTGTTGTCTTATGGGAAGTTTATCAACATATTTTAAACAATGGAAGGATACTCAGGAAGGAGAGATGCAAGGTTCTCCTTGTAGCGTGGATCTAGCAGGGTGAACCACCAGTACACTTTTTTGGGCAAGATGAATATAATGTGAGGGTCATGGGAAAGACAGCGGTACATAAAGTCGGCCATATGTGCTAAGCTCTCTACAGCCAACACTTCCCTGTCTCCACCATGATGACTAGAGATTAACGAACTGGCAAATGTTTTTTGAACAAATCTCAAATTCGGTATGAACGTTGCACGCTCGGCTCTGTGTCCGGATTCCCAAACATTTTCCTCAAGATCTACAAAATTCGGCCAAAGTTCAGAAAATGATCGAGTTTCCACTAATGCTTTTGTTAATACTTTGGCAAGGATAATGGTGCTGTTTGATGATGGGAAGGGGTTTGGCGGAGAGGACAGAGGAGCGGCAGACTGTTATTCTTTGTTTTTTTTTTATCTTAATGTGTGGAGATTCTGGCAGCCAATCAGGGCACAGAAACCATTCACAATGTCCAGACACAAGGGCTTGTCATTGACTGCTGAAGTCAAGTTTCCCTCTTCATATAAAAAGCAGACATCTGGCTTTGGCGCCATTTTGTGACTGTAACAGCGTAGTGAGGCTGCTGCAAGTAGTCAGATAGTTAGGTGGTTTATTCTCAGCTCGTTCAGATGGATAGGGTCCTGTGTCAAATTGCCTTTCCAGCAAACAAATTTTTTGTGCTAATTCTGTGGTGCAGCCACAAGTCGCTACTTCAGCATCTAAATCCTTTGTGCTAATTATGTGGTCCAGTCCACATTTCAGCATATAAATCCTATGTGCTAATTCTGTGGTACAGCCACACTGTCTCAGCAAATAAATACTGATTTTTAATTTAGTGACGGGTTACTGATAGGTCTGCATACAGTGTTGTGATACAACTTGTTATAAGAGGGGAAGGTTACATCCAACATGAGTGAGGGAAAAAGCGAGGTCGTGGTGGAAGGGGGAATAAGCATGGGGTAGGTGGTAATGTTATTGAAAGCTCTACTGAACAAAATCCGGCTCGTCCAATCCAAAGACAACTGAAAACTTCTGTTACTGGACAGGCTATTCGCTTCCTTTCTTTGGCAGCCGCACAGCAGTACGCCTTGTAGATGAGGACCAAACAAAGCATGTGTTCCAGTGCATGGAAAATGCTACATTAAGTGGCCCTTTCTCCACCTTAACATCAAAAACAGTACAGTCCTCAGAGGTGACACCCCAGTTACCCTTGTTTCCTCCCTCATCACAACTTTCCAACCACCCAACTGACTGTGGGGAACGACAGATAGTCAAATCAGCAGAGCTGTTCACACATTCTATTCCATGGGAATCAGAGGTCTGCTCCAAAGGTACACAGAATCAAGAGAAGGAAAGCATCTGCACCGATGCCCCAAATTTTTTTCATTTGGGTCCGGGCTGGGCGAGATAGGGTCCGAACCGAATCCAGACCATTGTCACCATATGTTAACCACTGGTGGTGATGCTGTTGTGACTGATACCTGAGCCACATGAGGACTGTACTGTGCTATCAGGACAGGAAGAGGAGGGTGACTCTCAGGGTGAGGAGTGGGAGAACATAGCGGATGACGATGAAGTTGTAGATCCCACTTAGTGTGAACCCAGATGCACACAGCTGAGTAGCTCGGGTGAGGAGGAGGAAGACGATGAGGTTCCGTTCCAATAATTTGACTATCAAATGCATGAACCGGCACATGCGAGATCAACATGCATTAGTCTGGGAATCTCACTGTGCTAAAATGTGGCCTAGAGTCGCCCCATAGAATCATAGAATGGAAGGGACCTACTGGGTCATCTGGTCCAACCCTCTGCTCAAAGCAGGATTCACTATGTCATCCAAGACAGATATCTGTCCAGCCTCTTGTTGAAGACTTCCATTGAGGAAGAACTCACCACCTCGTGTCAGCCTGTTCCACTCATTGATCACCCTAACTGTCAAAAAGTTTTTTCTAAAATATAATTTGTGTCTCCTCCCATTCAGTTTCATCCCATTGCTTCTAATCTTTCCTTGTGCAAATGCGAATAAAGATGATCCTTCTACAATGTGACAGCCCTTGAGATATTTATAGACAGCTATTAAGTCTCCTCTCAGTCTTCTTTTTTGCAACCTAAACATTGCCAAATCCTGTAACCGTTTCTTAAACACATGCTAAAAAGGAAGAAAGAAATGTTTATCAAATGGAAAGAGGCATATCTAAAAAAGAATATAATGCTGTCTGCAGAAACTGCAGGGGAAGCATCAGATTATCTAAAGCTGACAATAATAATAATAATCTTTATTTATATAGCGCCAACATATTCCGCAGCACTTTACAGTTTAACAGTTTCAAAACACAAGTCATAAGTAGCAACGTTAACAATACAAATAATTAAAGCAAAATAAGATGAGATGACCCTGCACGTGAGAGCTTACAATCTACAATGAGGTAGGGGAGATACAAAGTACAGGTGTGTATATACAATTGTGTATTTACAATGATGGTCCAGCCATTTTGAGGGAGGGGGGGATGGATGGAGATAGTGAATGGGCTACACACGCACACTTACACATAGAATGACTTTGATTAGTGAACGTGATAGACCGCTCTGAACAAATGTTTTGAGGGAGCGCCTGAAACCATGCAAATTGTGGATAGTCCTAATTTCTTGGGGTAGAACATTCCAGAGGATTGGCGCAGCACGGGAGACGTCTTGGAGTCGGGAGTGGGAGGTACGGAATAGTGCAGAGGTTAGTTGAAAGTCATTTGCAGAGCGCAGCAGTCGGTTAGGCCGATGGATAGAAATGAGGGAGGAGATGTAGGGGGGTGCTGCACTGTGGAGAGCTTTGTGGGTGAGAACAAGTACTTTGAATTGGATCCTATAATGAATGGGCAGCCAATGTAAGGACTGGCGAAGAGCAGAAGCGTCCGAGTACCGATTAGCCAGATGGATGACCCTGGCTGCTGCATTCAGTATGGACTGGAGAGGGGATAGTCGAGAAACGGGAAGGCCAAGTAATAGAGCATTGCAGTAGTCCAGGCGGGAGTGGATCAATGCTACAGTGAGGGTTTTTGTTGCTTCCATGGTGAGAAAAGGGCGGATTCTGGAGATGTTCTTTAGGTGTAGGCGGCAAGAGCAGGCAAGAGATTGTATGTGGGAGGTGAAGGAGAGATTGGTGTCAAGCATAACACCCAGACAGTGAGCCTGCTGCCGGGGTGTTATTATGATGTTGCCCACGGAGAGGGAAATGTCATATTTAGGGAGGTTAGTAGACAGCGGGAGCAGAAGAAGTTCAGTTTTGGAGAGGTTGAGTTTCAGATAGAGAGCGGACATGATGTTGGAGACTGCGGACAGTCGGTGGCGTTCTGTAGTACAGCGGGGGTAAGGTCGGGGGATGACGTGTATAGTTGTGTGTCATCAGCATAAAGATGGTACTGAAAGCCAAATCTGCTGATGGTCTGTCCAACTGGGCCCGTGTAGAGAGAGAAGAGAAGGGGGGCCAAGGACTGAGCCCTGAGGTACCCCGACAGCGAGAGGAAGAAGAGATGACGTGGAGCCAGAGGACAAAACACTGAAGGAGCGGTCAGAAAGATAGGAAGAGAACCAGGAGAGAGCAGTGTCCTTAATGCCTAATGACTGGAGCCTAGAGAGTAGTAGATGGTGGTCAACCGTGTCGAAAGCTGTAGAAAGGTCGAGAAGAATGAGCAAAGAGTGGTCACCGTTACGTTTTGCTGTCAGAAGGTCATTGGTCACTTTGATGAGTTCAGTTTCAGTCGAATGTAGGGGGCGGAAACCGGACTGTGAAGAGTCTAGGAGGGAGTGAGTGGAGAGGTAACGGCAGGGGTGAACCTAGCCTCTCTGCTGCCTGAGGCGAACTGCAAAACAGCGCCCCCCATTGTAAAATCAGTACAAATAAGTCTGGTTTACTCTTACTAGGCTAACGTGACGCACATGTGAAATACATACACTTTTAGGGTATGTGCAGACGTTGCAGAATCTGCTGTGGAATTTTCCGCGCAGATTTTGCTAAATCCGCATTTTTTGTGCGGATTTCCCCTGCGTTTTGAGACCTGCGGATTCCTATTTAGAGCAGGTCTCAAAACGCTGCGGAACTGCACAAAAGAAGTGACATGCTGCTGATTTAAATCCGCACCAAATCCGTGCGGAAAAATCCGCAGCATGTGCACTGCGTTTTTTTATTTCCATTGAATATAATGGTGCTGTAAATCACTTGCAGTTCTGCTGCGGATCTGCAGCGGCAGCAGATTCCGCAACGTGTGCACAGACCCTTAAATAGGAATATGTTTGAAACATCGATTTCTATATTTGTTAAAGTTCTGTATAAGTATTACACCTTCTAAACACATGGCTCTACTCCGTAAACTTTGTACACATGCAGCTTTGCACCATACACCTCATACACATGCAGTTCCGCTCCGTACACACGCGGCTCCGCTCCATACACACGCGGCTGCACTCCGTACACCCCGTACACACATGGCTCTGCTCCCCTCCGTACACACGGCTCAAGCACGGAGCCCTGTGTGTACGGAGCTGAGCGGCTCAGCTCCATACACTTCGTACACACAGGGCTCCATTTCGTACGCCCCGTACACACACAGCACTGCTACATCCACCTCATACACACACGGCTCCGCTCCGTACACTTCGTACAGACACAGGACTGCTAAATACACCTCGTACACACACGGCTCCGCTACGTACACTTTCTACACACACGGCTCCGCTCCGTACACCTCGTACACACACGGCTCCGCTCCGTACACCTCGTACACACACGGCTCCGCTCTGTACACCTTGTACACACACAGCTCTGCTACATCCAAACTGTAAACCCCTCCTGATCCCACACATAAACTTACCTTCATCCAGAACCAGGACAGCAGACCTGCACACAAGGAGCCTGACCATGTGACCCTTGACTCCTCCCCCTGATGTGACCTCATCACAGGTCCTGCTCGCACATAAAAGGACAGCACAGCAACGGACTCCTGGCTGCCAGAAGCTGAAGTGGAAAGGTGGGAGGGTGAGGAAGGGGTGCATGGGGGGCGTAGCTGCTTCTCGCTGCGGGACACATAGCACTGTGCACAGGAGTGTAAGACTCAGCAGGGATTAAAGAGAGCCGGCACCACATCACGTGTTCTGAGTTCTGCTCTGCCGCCCCCTAGCTGCCGCCGCCTGAGACAGAAGGCTCAACTCGCCTCATTATAGGTGCACCCCTGGGTAACGGGTAAGGCGGGAGTAGACTATGCGCTCCAAAAGTTTAGAGATGAAAGGGAGATTGGAGACTGGTCTGTAGTTGTTTGTGCAGGTAGTTTCGAGAGCGGGTTTCTTTAGTAATGGAGTAATGATGGAGTGTTTGAAGGAGGATGAGAAAATGCCAGAGGAGAGTAAGAGATTAAAGATTGTAGTTAGGTGAGTTGTGACAACTGGAGAGAGAGACTGGAGGAGATGTGAGGGGATGGGGTCGGTAGTGCATGTAGTCGGACGAGAGGAAGAGAGGAGTCTGGAGACTTCTTCTTCTGTGATGGGATCAAATGTGGAAAGTGAGCCAGGGGAAATGCAGGGAGGGATGGGAGTCACAGCACTTGGTGGTTGAGAGCAGATTTCCTGACGGATATTATCTATTTTTTCTATAAAGTGGGAGGCCAGGTCATCAGCACAAATGTCTGTGACAGGGGCTTGTGCTTTTGGCCTGACAAGGGAGTGAAAAGTGTCAAAAAGTTTCTTGGGGTTGTTGGCTAGTGAGGAGATTAGGGTGGTGAAGTAGGTCTGTTTGGCGAGGTGAAGGGCAGCGTTATAAGTTCTTAACATGAATTTAAAGAGGATGAAGTCTTCTGGTGTTCAGCACTCCTGGGGGCCGATATATGACGGCTACTCTGAGGGAGAGGGGACGGAAGAGCCTGATGGTGTGGACCTCAAAAGAAGGGAATGAGAGTGATGGAATTGGGGGGATGACCTGGAAAGTGCATTGTGGGGACAGGAGTATGCTGACTCCACCACCATGTCTGTTTGTGGGTCTCGGGGAATGGGAGAACTGTAAGCCACCATAGGAAATGGCAGCAGGGGAGACAGTGTCAGAATCCTGAATCCAAGTTTCAGCGAGGGCCAACAGATTAAGAGAGTTGTTCAGAAAGTTGTGCAGGAAGGGAAGCTTGTTACATACAGACTGTGGATTCCAGAGGGCACAATTAAAAGAAGGTGATGAGGGAGTGCAAGTAATATTAATAAGATTATTATGGTTTTGATATGAGGTGGGGTAGGGTTTGAGGTTGGGGGATGGTGGACCAGGGTTGGGGGAGATGTCCCCTGAAATCAGTAGGAGTAGGAAGATAAAGAGCAAGTAGTTGGAATTGTAAGTAGTTTTTTTCTGCGATGTGTTTGGGCAAGATGGGCTGAGGTTTTTCAAGAAGGTAAGGAGTGCATGGGAGCTGTACATGGGAGAGGGAAGTATAGAGGGGCTGATGTGTATGAGTCGTGATGGAGGGGGGATGGGGCGATGATTGGCCACCCCTGGAGTGTCGGTCATTGAGTATGTCGTGCGGTTCCGGGACCGAATGATGGCCTTGACACGGCTGGTGCATGACAATATGGCCCAAGCCCAGGCTGACCAGAAGCGGTGGTACGACCAGAATGCTTGTGAGCAGACCTACCAGGTGGGTCAAAAGGTGTGGGTGGTTATCCTCGTACCTCAAAACAAGCTTCAGGCGGCCTGGGAGGGTCCATACCTCGTGCACCAGCAGCTCAACGCCGTCACCTATCTGGTCACCCTGGACCACGCCCGTGGAAGGAGGAAGGACTTCCACGTGAACATGATGAAGGCCCATCATGAGCGGGAGGCTTGTGCCCACCCAGTGTGCAACCTTCCTGAGGAAGGAGAGGGGGTGGAAGGGCGCATGGGGGAACACAGGAATGTGATACCCCCTAGCGCCCTCTAAAGCAGGGAAGTGTGATGAAGGAACAGCCACCATCTTGGATATTGTGCATAATGCTCACAGGCAGCTAACTGCTCCTACCCACATGGCCTGTAAGCATATTGAAGAAAACAGGATTTAGTGCTCCAATGTTGAATAGCAAGATCTTTTAGTATGATAAGGAGATAAGGCCAAAACAGGACTTCAAAGCTTGAGTAAAGGTACTGCCACACTACACAATCCCGCTAGCGATCTCGTTAGCGTCGCATACTAATGAGATCGCTAGGGGGATTGTTTCTATATCGCTAGTAGCTACTATTTTAGCGATGTCGTTAGGACGCTATCGCGGTTAGCGATCTCCTTAACGACTTTAGCGGTACAAAAGTACCGCTAAATCGCTAAAAAAGGTGCCACACTCAGCAATTAGATACTTACCAGCGGGGCGCCAGCGACGAAAATAGGGTCCGGAACGATCGCTGTGATGAACGAGATCACAGCAGGGGCCTCGTCGCTGGTAGATGCCGCACACAACAACATCGCTAACGGGATCGCTAAATAGTGACGTTTTTTAGCGATCCCGTTAGCGATGTTGTTTAGTGTGGCATACCCTTTAGGAGCCATGCCAGCATGGGGCCTGGAGGTGCCTGAGGGCTTCAATTAGATTATACCTGTCAGCTGGACACAGAAATACACATCCATTGTCTTTCCCAGCCACTCCGACTCCATCCTAGGATTATGGAATATGAGCACATCTTTTGAGTTACAGACTCATAAAAAATATCCACGTGACCCTGCGGAAATCGCGCATCTGACAGTGCGACTCCCGAGTCGGTGAGGGCTCTGGTACCTGAGATATAGAGATTGGCCCTCCACAGCGACCCAATGGGGCCATGTTTGCTCTCCACACGACAGGCAAAGCAAACCGCATTCACTGGTACCTCTCGTGTCCTGATCCGATCATCCTGGAGAAAGTTACCCCCTTTCTTAGATATTGGGAATAAATTCTGCAGGGAGCTGAAGGGTGGAGATTATTAGCCCACCCTCTGACACCGGGGGGAGGAACCCAGCATGTTTAAGATCTAAGAGCCCATGGCAGAGACACTCTCTCACAGAAGAACAAGACGATGATGATGTAAGAAGGATATGGGGACAGATCTGCCAAGGGAGCAGCGGCACGCTCTTTGGGGACTGTCCGGCAACTAAGATTCTTATATCTGTGGACTGCAGAACTCCCGGCATCCACATGCAACCTACAACCTGGTAAAATTGACCTTCAGCTTAACCCCTCTCTGACATTAGACGTACTATCCCGTCCATAAAACCCGTGCCATTCTGCCGCATGGACGGGATAGTACGTCATAGGCGATCAGCTGCGCTCCTGAGGGGAGCGCAGCTAATCGCCGCCGGGTGTCAGCTGATTATCACAGCTGACACCCGTGACTGTGTGTCAGGAGCGGTCACGGACCGCTCCCGGCACATTAACCCCTAGCACACCGCGATCAAACATGATCGCGGTGTACTGGGGGCACAGGGGAGGATCGCGCAGGGTGGGGGCTCCCTGCGTGCCCCCCTGAGACCCTCAGACCAGCGCGATGTGATCGCGCTGTTCTGAGGGCTTCCTCCCTCCCAGGACCCGGATCCAAGATGGCGCCGGGGTCCTGGAGGGAGGCGGCTTCCTCAGTGCCTGCTGAGAGCAGGCACTGAGAAGCCTGCATCTATGCCTGAGCGATCGCTGGTGTGACAGTGTGCTGTGCACACTGTCACACCAGCGATTTGATAAAATACAGTGATGTCCCACCCTGGGACAAAGTAAAAAAGTTAAAAAAATAAAAATAAACATGTTATAAAAAAAAATCCAAAATAAAAAAAAAAAAAAAAATATTCCCAATAAATTCATTTCTTCCTGTAAATAAAAAAAAACAAAACAATAAAAGTACACATATTTGGTATCGCCGCGTCCGTAACGACCCCCCCTATAAAACTGTCCCACTAGTTAACCCCTTTAGTGAACCCCTTAAAAAAAAAAAAAAAACGAAGCAAAAAATCAATGCTTTATCATCATACCGCCGAACAAAAAGTGGAATAACGCGCGATCAAAAAGACCGATATAAATAAACATGGTACCGCTGAAAACGTCATCTTGTCCCGCAAAAAACGAGCCGCCATACAGCATCATCAGCGAAAAAATAAAAAAGTTATAGCTCGCAGAATAAAGTGATGCAAAAATAATTATTTTTTATATAAAATTGTTTTTATTCTTAT